>JANJXV010000676.1:425000-462580 GCA_024803745.1 Megascapheus bottae | reverse complement strand
GGGTTAGGATAAGGGTTAGGGTTAGGGTAAGGGTAAGTGTTAGGGTTAGGGTTAGGGTTAGGGTTAGGGTAAGTGTTAGGGTTCGGGTTAGGGTTAGGTTTAGGGTTGGGGTTACGTTTAGGGTTAGGGTTAGGGTAAGGGTAAGTGTTAGGGTTAGGGTTAGTGTAAGGGTTAGGTTAGGGTTAGGGTTAGTTTTAGGGTTAGGGTTAGGGTAAGGGTAAGTTTTAGGGTAAGGGTTAGGGTTAGGCTTTGGGTTAAGGTTGAGGTTAGGGTTAGGGTTAGGGTTAGGGTAATGGTTAGGGTTGGGGTTGGGGTAAGGGTTAGGGTAAGGGTGAGGGTGAGGATTAGTGTTAGGCTTAGGGTACGGGTAAGGGTTGTGGTTAAGGTTGAGGTTAGTGTTAGGGTTTGAGTAAGGGTTAGGGTTAGGGTTAGGGTAAGGGTTATGGTTAGGTTTAGGGTTAGGGTTAGGTTTAGGGTGAGGTTAAGGGTTAGGGTTAGGGTTAGGATAAGGGTTAGGGTTAGGGTAAGGGTAAGTGTTAGGGTTAGGGTTAGGGTTAGGGTAAGGGTTAAGGTTAGGGTTAGGTTTAGGTGTTAGGGTTAGGGTGAGGGTTAGGGTTAGGTTTATGGTTAGGTTTAGGGTAAGGGTAAGAGTTAGGGTTAGGGTTAGGGTTAGTTTTATGGTTAGGTTTAGGGTAATGGTAAGGGTTAGGGTAAGGTTTAGGGTTAATGTTAAGGTTAGGGTTAGGGTCAGGGTTAGGATTAAATTTAGGGATAGGGTTAGGGTTAAGGGTTGGTTTAGGGTTAGGGTATGGGTTAGGATTAGAGGTTTGGGTTAGTTTTAGGGTTAGGTGAAGGGTTTGGTTTAGGGTTAGGGTTAGGGTTAGGATAAGCGTTAGGTTTAGCGGAAGGGTAAGTGTTAGGGTTAGGGTTCGGGTTAGGGTTAGGGTTAGGGTAAGGGTTAGGGTTAGGGTTAGGGTTAGGGTAAGGGTAAGGGTTAGGGTTAAGGTTAGGGTTAGGTTTAGGGTTAGGGTTAGGGTAAGGGTAAGGATTTATGGTTAACTTTAGTGTTATGGTTACTCTAAGGGTAAGGTTTATGTTTAGGGTTAGGGTTAGGTTTAGTTTTGGGGTTAGGGTAAGGTTAAGGGTTAGAGTTCAGGTTAGGGTTAGGGTTAGGGTTATGGTAAGTGTAAAGGTTAGGTTTAGGGTTAGGTTTAGGTTTAGGGTTAGGGTAAGGTTTAGGGTTAGAGTTCAGGTTAGTGTTAGGGTTAGGGTTAGGGTTAAAGTTAGAGTGAGGGTAAGGGCAAGGGTTAGGGTTAGTTTTAGCGTTAGGATTAGGGTAAGGGTAAGGGTTAGGGTTAGGGTTAGGGTTAGGGTTAAGGTTAGGGTTAGGCTAGGTATAGGGTTAGGATTAGGGTTAGGGTTAAGGTTCGGGTCAGGGTTAGGCTTAGTGTTAGGGGAAGGGTGAGGGTCAGGGTTAGGGTCAGGTTTAGGGTTAGGGTTAAGGTTGAGGTTTTGATTAGGGTTAGGGTTAGGGTAAAGGTTAGGGTTAGGGTTAGAGTAAGGGTTAGGGTTATAGTTTGGGTTAGATTAAGGGTAAAGTTTAGGGTTAGGGTTAGGGTTAGTGGTATGCTTGAGTTTATGGTTAGAGTTAGAGGAAGGGTTAGGGTTAGGGTTAGGGTAAGGGTTGGGGTTAGGGTTAGTGTTAGAGTTAGTGTTAGTGTTAGAGTAAGGGTAAGGGTAAGGGTTAGGGTTAGGGTTAGGGTTAAGGTAAGGGTTAGGGTTAGGGGTTAGGGTTAGGTTAAGGGTTAGGGTTAGGGTTAGGGTTAGGATAAGGGTTAGGGTTAGGGTAAGGGTTAGGGTTAGGGTTAGGGTTAGGGTTAGGGTTAGGGTTGGGGTTACGTTTAGGGTTAGGGTTAGGGTAAGGGTAAGTGTTAGGGTTAGGGTTAGTGTAAGGGTTAGGTTAGGGTTAGGGTTAGTTTTAGGGTTAGGGTTAGGGTAAGGGTAAGTTTCAGGGTAAGGGTTAGGGTTAGGCTTTGGGTTAAGGTTGAGGTTAGGGTTAGGGTTAGGGTTAGGGTAATGGTTAGGGTTGGGGTTGGGGTAAGGGTTAGGGTAAGGGTGAGGGTGAGGATTAGTGTTAGGCTTAGGGTACGGGTAAGGGTTGTGGTTAAGGTTGAGGTTAGTGTTAGGGTTTGAGTAAGGGTTAGGGTTAGGGTTAGGGTAAGGGTTATGGTTAGGTTTAGGGTTAGGGTTAGGTTTAGGGTGAGGTTAAGGGTTAGGGTTAGGGTTAGGATAAGGGTTAGGGTTAGGGTAAGGGTAAGTGTTAGGGTTAGGGTTAGGGTTAGGGTAAGGGTTAAGGTTAGGGTTAGGTTTAGGTGTTAGGGTTAGGGTGAGGGTTAGGGTTAGGTTTATGGTTAGGTTTA
Organism: Megascapheus bottae; assembly: GCA_024803745.1. Classification (NCBI taxonomy): domain Eukaryota; kingdom Metazoa; phylum Chordata; class Mammalia; order Rodentia; family Geomyidae; genus Megascapheus; species Megascapheus bottae. Next base: position 460,160 of record JANJXV010000676.1, on the reverse strand, counting down.
GGGTAAGGGTAAGAGTTAGGGTTAGGGTTAGGGTTAGTTTTATGGTTAGGTTTAGGGTAATGGTAAGGGTTAGGGTAAGGTTTAGGGTTAATGTTAAGGTTAGGGTTAGGGTCAGGGTTAGGATTAAATTTAGGGATAGGGTTAGGGTTAAGGGTTGGTTTAGGGTTAGGGTATGGGTTAGGATTAGAGGTTTGGGTTAGTTTTAGGGTTAGGTGAAGGGTTTGGTTTAGGGTTAGGGTTAGGGTTAGGATAAGCGTTAGGTTTAGCGGAAGGGTAAGTGTTAGGGTTAGGGTTCGGGTTAGGGTTAGGGTTAGGGTAAGGGTTAGGGTTAGGGTTAGGGTTAGGGTAAGGGTAAGGGTTAGGGTTAAGGTTAGGGTTAGGTTTAGGGTTAGGGTTAGGGTAAGGGTAAGGATTTATGGTTAACTTTAGTGTTATGGTTACTCTAAGGGTAAGGTTTATGTTTAGGGTTAGGGTTAGGTTTAGTTTTGGGGTTAGGGTAAGGTTAAGGGTTAGAGTTCAGGTTAGGGTTAGGGTTAGGGTTATGGTAAGTGTAAAGGTTAGGTTTAGGGTTAGGTTTAGGTTTAGGGTTAGGGTAAGGTTTAGGGTTAGAGTTCAGGTTAGTGTTAGGGTTAGGGTTAGGGTTAAAGTTAGAGTGAGGGTAAGGGCAAGGGTTAGGGTTAGTTTTAGCGTTAGGATTAGGGTAAGGGTAAGGGTTAGGGTTAGGGTTAGGGTTAGGGTTAAGTTTAGGGTTAGGCTAGGTATAGGGTTAGGATTAGGGTTAGGGTTAAGGTTCGGATCAGGGTTAGGCTTAGTGTTAGGGGAAGGGTGAGGGTCAGGGTTAGGGTCAGGTTTAGGGTTAGGGTTAAGGTTGAGGTTTTGATTAGGGTTAGGGTTAGGGTAAAGGTTAGGGTTAGGGTTAGAGTAAGGGTTAGGGTTATAGTTTGGGTTAGATTAAGGGTAAAGTTTAGGGTTAGGGTTAGGGTTAGTGGTATGCTTGAGTTTATGGTTAGAGTTAGAGGAAGGGTTAGGGTTAGGGTTAGGGTAAGGGTTGGGGTTAGGGTTAGTGTTAGAGTTAGTGTTAGTGTTAGAGTAAGGGTAAGGGTAAGGGTTAGGGTTAGGGTTAGGGTTAAGGTAAGGGTTAGGGTTAGGGGTTAGGGTTAGGTTAAGGGTTAGGGTTAGGGTTAGGGTTAGGATAAGGGTTAGGGTTAGGGTAAGGGTAAGTGTTAGGGTTAGGGTTAGGGTTAGTGTTAGGGTAAGTGTTAGGGTTCGGGTTAGGGTTAGGTTTAGGGTTGGGGTTACGTTTAGTGTTAGGGTTAGGGTAAGGGTAAGTGTTAGGGTTAGGGTTAGTGTAAGGGTTAGGTTAGGGTTAGGGTTAGTTTAGGGTTAGGTTAGGGTAAGGGTAAGTTTTAGGTTAAGGGTTAGGGTTAGGCTTTGGGTTAAGGTTGAGGTTAGGGTTAGGGTTAGGGTAAGGGTTAGGGTTGGGGTTGGGGTAAGGTTTAGGTTAAGGGTGAGGATGAGGGTTAGTGTTAGGCTTAGGGTAAGGGTAAGGGTTGTGGTTAAGATTGAGGTTAGGGTTAGGGTTTGAGTAAGGGTTAGGGTTAGTGTTAGGGTAAGGGTTAGGGATAGGTTTAGGGTTAGGGTTAGGTTTAGGGTTAGGTTAAGGGTTAGGGTTAGGGTTAGGATAAGGATTAGGGTTAGGGTAAGGGTAAGTGTTAGAGTTAGGGTTAGGGTTAGTGTAAGGGTTAAGGTTAGGGTTAGGTTTAGGTGTTAGGGTTAGGGTGAGGGTTAGGGTTAGGTTTAGGGTTAGGGTAAGGGTAAGAGTTAGGGTTAGGGTTAGGGTTAGTTTTATGGTTAGGGTTAGGGTAATGGTAAGGGTTAGGGTAAGGTTTAGGGTTAATGTTAAGGTTAGGTTTAGGGTTAGGGTTAGGATTAAATTTAGGGTTACGGTTAGGGTTAGCTGTTGGGTTAGGGTTAGGTAAGGGTTAGGATTAGGGGTTTGGGTTAGTTTTAGGGTTAGGTGAAGGGTTTGGTTTAGGGTTAGGGTTAGGGTTAGGATAAGCATTAGGTTTAGCGGAAGGGTGTTAGTGTTAGGGTTCGGGTTAGGGTTAGGGTTAGGGTAAGGGTTAGGGTTAGGGTTAGGGTTAGGTTTAAGTTTGGGGTTAAGTTTAGGATTAGGGTTAGGGTAAGGGTAAGGGTTAGGGTTAGGGTAGGGTTAGGGTAAGTGTTAGGGTTATGGTTAAGGTTAGGGTAAGGGTAAGGGTTAGGGTTAGGGTTAGGGTTGGGTCTAGGGTAAGTGTTAGGGTTACGGATAGGGTTAGGGATATTGTAAGGGTAAGGGTTAGGGTTAAGTTTAGGGTTAGGTTTAGGGTTAGGGTAAGGGAAAGGGTTAGGGTTAGGTATAGGCTTAGGGTTAGGGTTAGGGTTAGGGTTAGGGTTAGGTTTGGTTTAGGGTTAGGGTTAGGGTAAGGATAAGGGTTAGAGTTAAGTTTAGGGTTAGGGTTAGGTTAAGGGTTAAGGTTAGAGTGAGGATAAGGGCAAGGGTTAGGGTTAGTTTTAGGGTTAGGATTAGGGTAAGGGTAAGGGTTAGGGTTAGGGTTAGGGTTAGGGTTAAGGTTAGGGTTAGGGTTAGGTATAGGGTTAGGATTAGGGTTAGGGTTAAGGTTCGGGTAAGGGTTAGGCTTAGTGTTAGGGGAAGGGCAAGGTTAGGGTTAGGGTCAGGTTTAGGGTTAGGGTCAAGGTTGAGGTTAGTATTAGGGTTAGGGTTAGGGTAAAGGTTAGGGTAAAGGTTAGGGTTAGGGTTAGGGTAAGGGTTAGGGTTAGGGTTTGGGTTAGATTAAGGGTAAGTGTTAGGGTTAGGGTTAGGGTAAGGGTTGGGGTTAGGGTTAGTGTTAGAGTTAGGGTTAGTGTTAGAGTAAGGGTAAGGGTAAGGGTTAGGGTTACGGTTAGGGTTAAGGTAAGGGTTAGGGTTAGGGGTTAGGGTTAGGTTAAGGGTCAGGGTTAAGGTTAGGGTTAGGGTTAGGATAAGTGTTAGGGTTAGGGTAAGGGTAAGTGTTAGGGTTACGGTTAGGGTTAGGGTTAGGGTAAGTGTTAGGGTTAGGGTTAGGGTTAGGTTTAGGGTTGGGGTTACGTTTAGGGTTAGGGTTAGGGTAAGGGTAAGTGTTAGGTTTAGGGTTAGTTTAAGGGTTAGGGTTAGGGTTAGGGTTAGGGATATTGTAAGGGTAAGGGTTAGGGTTAAGTTTAGGGTTAGGGTTAGGGTTAGGGTTAGGGTAAGGGAAAGGGTTAGGGTTAGGTATAGGCTTAGGGTTAGGGTTAGGGTTAGGGTTAGGGTTAGGGTTAGGTTTGGTTTAGGGTTAGGGTTAGGGTAAGGATAAGGGTTAGAGTTAAGGTTAGGGTTAGGGTTAGGGTTAGGGTTATGGTTGAGGTTAGGATTAGAGTTAGAGGAAGGGTTAGGGTTAGGGTTAGGGTAAGGGTTGGGGTTAGGGTTAGTGTTAGAGTTAGCGTTAGTGTTAGAGTAAGGGTAAGGGTAAGGGTTAGGGTTAGGGTTAGGGTTAAGGTAAGAGTTAGGGTTAGTGGTTAGGGGTAGGTTAAGGGTTAAGGTTAGGGTTAGGGTTAGGGTTAGGATAAGCGTTAGAGTTAGGGTAAGGGTAAGTGTTAGGGTTAGGGTTAGGGTTAGGGTTAGGGTAAGTGTTAGGGTTAGGGTTAGGGTTAGGTTTCGGGTTGGGGTTACGTTTAGGGTTAGGGTTAGTGTAAGGGTAAGTGTTAGGGTTAGGGTTAGTGTAAGGGTTAGTGTTAGGGTTAGGGTTAGTTTTAGGGTTAGGGTTAGGGTAAGGGTAAGTTTTAGGGTAAGGGTTAGGGTTAGGCTTTGGGTTAAGGTTGAGGTTAGGGTTAGAGTTAGGGTTAGGGTAAGGGTTAGGGTTGGGGTTAGGGTAAGGGTTAGGGTAAGGGTGAGGTTGAGGGTTAGTGTTATGCTTAGGGTAAGGGTAAGGGTTGGGGTTAAGATTGAGGTTAGGGTTAGGGTTTGAGTAAGGGTTAGGGTTAGGGTTAGGGTAAGGGTTAGGGTTAGGTTTAGGGTTAGGGTTGGGTTTAGGGTTAGGTTAATTGTAAGGTTAGGGTTAGGATAAGGGTTAGAGTTAGGGTAAAGGTAAGTGTTAGGGTTAGGGTTAGGGTTAGGGTTAGGGTAAGGGTTAAGGTTAGGGTTAGGTTTAGGGGTTAGGGTTTGGGTGAGGGTTAGGTTTAGGTTTAGGGTTAGGGTTAGGGTTAGGGTAAGAGTTAGGGTTAGGGTTAGGTTTAGTTTTATGGTTAGGGTTAGGGTAATGGTATGTGTTAGGGTAAGGTTTAAGGTTAAAGTTAAGTTTAGGGTTAGGGTTAGGGTTAAATTTAGGGTTAGGGTTAGGGTTAGGGGTTGGGTTAGGGTTAGGGTAAGTGTTAGGGTAGGGGTCAGGGTAAGGGTAAGTGTTAGTGTTAGGGTTAGGTTTATGATAAGGGTAGGATTACGGTTAGGTTTAGGGTTAGGGTTAGGGTTAGGTTGAGGTTTAGGTTTAGGGTTAGGGTTAGGGTAAGGGTAAGGTGAGGGTTAGGTTAGTGTTAGTTTTAGGGTTAGGGTTAGGGTAAGGGCAAGGGTTAGGGTTAGGGTTAATGTTTTGGTTAGGTTTAGGGTTAGCGTTAGGGTTAGTGTTATGTTAGGGTTAGGGTTATGGTAAGGGTTAGAGTTAGGTTTAGGTTGAGGGTTAGGGGTTAGGCTTAGGGTTAGGGTTAGGGTAAGGGTTAGGGTTAGGGTTAGGATAAGGGTTAGGGTTAGGGTTAGGGTAAGGGTTAGGGTTAGGGTTAGGGTTAGGGTTAGGGTAGGGTTAAGGATAGGGTTAGGGTTCGGGATAGGTTTAGGCTTAGGGTTAGGGTAAGGTTTAGGGTTAGGGTTTTGGTTAGGGTAAGGGTTAGGGTTAGAATTAGGGTAAGGGTAAGGGTTAGTGTTAGGGTTAGGTTTAGGGTTAGGGTAAGAATAAGAGTTAGGGTTTGGGATAGGGTTAGGGTTAGTGGTAGTTTAGGGTTAGGGTTAGGGTAAGGGGTAGGGTTAGGGTTATGGTTATGGTTAAGTTTAGGGTTAGAGTTAGGTTAAGGCTAAGGGTTAGGGTTAGGGTTAGGGTAAGGGTAACGCTTAGGGTTAAGGTTAGGGTTAGGTTTAGGGTTAGGGTTAGGGTAAGGGTAAGGTTTAGGGTTAAGTTTAGGATTAGGGTTAATCTAAGGGTAAGGTTTAGGTTTAGGATTAGGGTTAGGTTTAGGTTTAGTTTTAGGGTAAGGATAAGGGTTAGAGTTCAGGTTAGGGTTAGGGTTAGGCTTAGGGTTAGGGTAAGGGTAAGGGTTAGGTTTAGGGTTAGGTTTAGGGTTAGGGTTAGGGTAAGGATTAGGGTTAAAGTTCAGGTTAGTGTTAGGGTTAGGGTTAAGGTTAGAGTGAGGGTAAGGGCAAGGGTTAGGGTTAGGTTTAGGTTTAGGGTTAGGGTAAGGGTAATGGTAAGGGTTAGGGTTAGAGTTAGCGTTAGGGTTAAGGTTAGGGTAAGCGTTAGGTATAGGGTTAGGATTAGGGTTAGGGTTAGGGTTCGGGTCAGGGTTAGGCTTAGTGTTAGGGTAAGGGTAAGGGTTAGGGTTAGGGTTAGGTTTAGGGTTAGGATTAAGGTTGAGGTTAGGCTTAGGGTTAGGGTTACGGTAAAGTTTAGGGTTAGGGTTAGGGTAAGGGTTAGGTTTAGGGTTTCGGTTAGATTAAGGGTAAGGTTTAGGGTTAGGGTTAGGGTTAGGGTTGAGGTTAGGGTTAGAGTTAGAGGAAGGGTTAGGGTTAGGGTTAGGGTAAGGGTTGGGGTTAGGGTTAGTGATAGTGTTAGGGTTAGTGTTAGAGTAAGGGTAAGGGTAAGGGTAAGTGTTAGGGTTAGGGTTAGGGTTAGGGTTAAGGTAAGGGTTAGGATTAGCGGTTAGGGTTAGGTTAAGGGTTAGGGTTAGGGTTAGGGTTAGGTTTAGGGTAAGGGTTAGGGTTGGGGTTAGGGTAAGGGTTAGGGTTAGGGTTCGGGTCAGGGTTAGTGATAGGCTTAGGGTAAGGGTAAGGGTTAGGGTTAAGTTTAGGGTTAGGGTTAGTCTAAGTGTAAGGTTTAGGTTTAGGGTTAGGGTTAGGTTTAGGTTTGGGGTTATGGTAAGGATAAGGGTTAGAGTTCAGGTTAGGGTTAGGGTTAGGGTTACGGTTAGGGTAAGGGTAAGTGTTAGGTTTAAGGTTATGGTTATGGTTAGGGTTAGGTGAAGGGTTAGGGTTAGGGTTAGGGTTAGGATAAGGGTAGGGTTAGGGTAAGTGTAAGTGTTAGGGTTAGGGTTAGGGTAAGGGTTAGGGTTAGGGTTAGGGTTAGGTTTAGATTTTACGGTTAGGGTGAGGGTTAGGGAGAGGTTTAGGGTTAGGGTTAGGGTTAGGGTTAGGGTTAGGATAAGGGTTAGGGTTAGGGTAAATGTAAGTGTTAGGGTTACGGTTAGCGTAAGGGTAAGGTTTAGGGTTAGGGTTAGGGTAAGGGCAAGGGTTAGGGTTAGGGTAAATGTTAAGGTTAGGTTTAGGGTTAGGGTTAGGGTTAGGGTTAGGTCAGGGTTAGGGTTATGGTAAGGGTTAGGCTTAGGGTTATGGTTAGGTTTAGGGGTAAGGCTTAGGGTTAGCGTTTGGGTAAGGGTTAGGGTTAGGGTTAGGGTTAGGATAAGTGTAAGGGTTAAGGTTACGGTTAGGGTTAGGGTTAGGGTAGGGTTAGGGATAGGGTTAGGGTTCGGGATAGGTTTAGGCTTAGGGTTAGGTTAAGGGTTAGGGTTAGGGTTTGGGTTAGGGTTAGGGTTAGGGTATGGGTAAGGGTTAGTGTTAGGTTTAGGGTTAGGGTTAGCGTAAGGATAAGATTTAGGATTTGGGATAGCGTTAGGGTTCGGGTTAGGTTTAGGGTTAGGGTTAGGTTAAGGGTTAGGTTTAGGGTTAAGGTTTGGGTTAGCTTTAGGGTTAGGGTTAGGGTAAGGGTAAGGATTTATGGTTAAGTTTAGTGTTAGGGTTAGGCTAAGGGTAAGGTTTAGGTTTAGGGTTAGGGTTAGGTTTAGTTTGGGGTTAGGGTAAGGATAAGGGTTAGAGGTCAGGTTAAGGTTAGGGTTAGGGTTAGGGTAAGGGTAAGGGTTAAGTTTAGGGTTAGGTTTAGGGTTAGGGTTAGGGTAAGCATTAGGGTTAGAGTTCAGGTTAGTGTTAGGGTTAGGGTTAAGGTTAGAGTGAGGGTAAGGGCAAGGGTTAGGGTTAGTTTTAGGGTTAGGATTAGGGTACGAGTAAGGGTTAGGGTTAGGGTTAGGGTTAAGGTTAGGGTTAGGGTTTGGTGTAGGTTTAGGATTAGGGTTAGGGTTAATGTTCGGGTCAGGGTTAGGCTTAGTGTTAGAGTAAGGGTAAGGGTTAGGGTTAGGTTCAGGTTTATGGTTAGGGTTAAGGTTGAGGTTAGGATTAGGGTTAGGGTGAGGGTAAAGGTTAGGGTATGGGTTAGGGTAAGGGTTAGGGTTAGGGTTTGGGTTAGATTAAGGGTAAGGGTTATCGTTATGGTTAGGGTTAGGGTTATGTTTGAGGTTAGGGTTAGAGTTAGAGGAAGGGTTAGGTTTAGGGTTAGGGTAAGGGTTGGGGTTAGGGTTAGTGTCAGAGTTAGGGTTAGTGTTAGAGTAAGGGTAAGGGTAAGGGTTAGGGTTAGGGTTAGGGTTAAGGTAAGGGTTAGGGTTACGGTTAGGGTTAATGTTAGGTTTAGGTTAAGGGTTAGGGTTAGGGTTAGGGTTAGTTTTAGGGTTAGGGTTAGGGTAAGGGTAAGTGTTAGGGTTAGGGTTAGGGTTAGGTTAAGGGTTAGTGTTAGGGTTAGGGTTAGGTTTAGGGTTGGGGTTACGTTTAGGGTTAGGGTTAGGGTAAGGGTAAGTGTTAGGGTTAGGGTTAGTGTAAGGGTTAGGGTTAGGGTTAGGGTTAGTTTTAGGGTTAGGGTTAGGGTAAGGGTAAGTGTTAGGATAAGGGTTAGGGTTTGGCTTTGGGTTAAGGTTGAGGTTAGGGTTAGGGTTAGGGTTAGGGTAAGGGTTAGGGTTGGGGTTAGGGTAAGGGTTAGGGTAAGGGTGAGGGTGAGGGTTAGTGTTAGGCTTAGGGTAAGGATAAGGGTTAGGATTAGGGTAAGGGTAAGTGTTAGGGTTAGGGTTAGGGTTAGGGTAAGTGTTAAGTTTAGGGTTAGGTTTAGGTGTTTGTGTTAGGGTGAGGGTTAATTTTAGGTTTAGTGTTAGGGTTAGGGTAAGGGTAAGAGTTAGGGTTAGGGTTAGGGTTAGGGTAAGTGTTAAGGTTAGGGTTAGGTTCAGGTGTTTGTGTTAGGGTGAGGGTTAAGTTTAGGTTTAGTGTTAGGGTTAGGGTAAGGGTAAGAGTTACGGTTAGGGTTAGGGTTAGTTTTATGGTTAGGGTTAGGGTAATGGTAAGGGTTAGGGTAAGGTTTAGTGTTAAAGTTAAGGTTAGGGTTAGGGTTAGTGTTAGGGTTAAGTTTAGGTTTAGGGGTAGGGTTAGGGTTTGGGTAAGGGTTAGGGTAAGGGTTAGGATTAGGGATTAGGGTTAGTTTTGGGGTTAGGTGAAGGGTTTGATTTAGGGTTAGGGTTAGGGTTAGGATAAGCGTTAGGGTTAGGGGAAGGGTAATTGTTAGGGTTAGGGTTCGGGTTCGGGTTAGGGTTAGGGTAAGGGTTAGGGTTAGGATTAGGGTTAGGTTTAAGTTTGGGGTTAAGTTTAGGATTAGGGTTAGGGAAAGGGTAAGGGTTAGGGTTAGGGTATGGTTAGGGTAAGTGTTAGGGTTATGGTTAAGGTTAGGGTAAGGGTAAGGGTTAGGGTTAGGGTTAACTTTAGGGTAAGTGTTAGGGTTACAGTTGGGTTAGGGATATTGTAAGGGTAAGTGTTAGGGTTAAGTTTAGGGTTAGGGTTAGGGTTAGGGTAATGGAAAGGGTTAGGGTTAGGTATAGGCTTAGGGTAAGGGTAAAGGTTAGGGTTAGATTTGGTTTATGGTTAGGGTTAGGGTAAGGATAAGGGTTAGAGTTAAGGTTAGGGTTAGGGTTATGGTTAGGGTTAAGGTTAGGGTGAGGGTAAGGGTAAGGTTTAGGGTTAGGATTGGGGTTAGGTTTAGGGTAAGGGTTACGGTTAGGGTTAGGGTTAGGGTTAGGGTAAGGGTTAGGGTTAGGCTTAGGGTTAGGGTTAGGGTTAAGTTTAGGGTTAGGGTTAGGTTTACGGTTAGGATTAGGGTTAGGGTTAGGGTTAGGATAAGGGTTAGGTTTAGGTTTAGGGTTAGGATTAGGCTTAGTTTTAGGGTAAGGGTAAGGGTTAGGGTTAGGTTTAGGGTTAGGGTTATGGTTAAGTTTGAGGTTAGGGTTAGGGTTAGGGTTAGGGTTAGGATTAAGTTTATGGTTAGGTTTAGGGTTAGGGTAAGGGTAAGGGTTAGGGTTAGGGTTAGGGTTAGGGTATGTATTAGGGTTAGGGTTAGGATTAAGTTTATGGTTAGGTTTAGGGTTAGGGTAAGGGTAAGGGTTAGGGTTGGGGTTAGGGTTAGGGTAAGGGTTAGGGTTAGGGTTAGGGTTAGGGTTAGGGTAGGGGTCAGGGTAAGGGTAAGTGTTAGTGTTAGGGTTAGGTTTAGGATAAGGGTAGGATTAGGGTTAGGTTTAGGGTTAGGGTTAGGGTTATGGTTAGGGTGAGGTTTAGGGTTAGGGTTAGGGTTAGGGTTAGGGTTAGGGTAAGGGCAAGGGTTAGGGTTAGGGTTAGGGTTAGGGTTAGGATTAAGGTTATGGTTAGGTTTAGGGTTAGGGTAAGGATAAGCGTTAGGTTTGGGGTTAGGGTTAGGGTAAGGGTTAGGGTTAGGGTTAGGGTTAGGGTTAGGGTAGGGGTCAGGGTAATGGTAAGTGTTAGTGTTAGGGTTAGGTTTAGGATAAGGGTAGGATTAGGGTTTGGTTTAGGGTTAGGGTTAGGGTTAGGGTGAGGTTTAGGTTTAGGGTTAGCGTTAGAGTAAGGGTAAGGGTGAGGGTTAGGTTAGTGTTAGTGTTAGGGTTAGGGTTAGGGTAAGGGCAAGGGTTAGGGTTAGGGTTAATGTTAAGGTTAGGTTTAGGGTTAGGGTTAGGGTTAGGGTTTGGGTTAGTGTTAGGTTAGGGTTAGGGTTTTAGAGTTAGGTTTAGGGTGAGGGTTAGGGGTTAGGCTTAGGGTTAGGGTTAGGGTAAGGGTTAGGGTTAGGGTTAGGGTAAGGGTTAGGGTTAGGGTTAGGGTTAGGGTAGGGTTAGGGATAGGGTTAGGGTTCAGGATAGGTTTAGGCTTAGGGTTAGGGTAAGGTTTAGGGTTAGGGTTTTGGTTAGGGTAAGGGTTAGGGTTAGAATTAGGGTAAGGGTAAGGGTTAGTGTTAGGTTTAGGTTTAGGGTTAGGGTAAGAATAAGAGTTAGGGTTTGGGATAGGGCTAGGTTTCGGGTTAGGTTTAGGGTTAGGGTTAGGGTAAGGGGTAGGGTTAGTGTTATGGTTATGGTTAAGTTTAGGGTTAGAGTTAGGGTAAGGCTAAGGGTTAGGGTTAGGGTTAGGTTAAGGGTAAGGGTTAGGGATAAGGTTAGGCTTAAGGTAAGGGTAAGGTTTAGGGTTAAGTTTAGGGTTAGGGTTAATCTAACGGTAAGGTTTAGGTTTAGAATTAGGGTTAGGTTTAGGTTTAGGGTTAGGGTAAGGATAAGGGTTAGAGTTTAGGTTAGGGTTAGGGTTAGGGTTAGGGTTAGGGTTTGGGTCTCGGTTAGGCTTAGTGTTAGGGTAAGTGTAAGGTTAGGGTTAGGGTTAGGTTTAGGTTTAGGATTAAGGTTGAGGTTAGGATTAGGGTTAGGTTTAGGGTAAAGGTTAGGGTTAGGGTTAGGGTAAGCGTTAGGGTTAGGGTTTGGGTTAGATTAAGGGTATGGGTTAGGGTTAGGGTTAGGGTTCGGGTTAGGGTTAGGTTTGAGGTTAGTGTTAGAGTTAGAAGAAGGGTTAGCGTTAGGATTAGGGTAAGGTTTAGGGTTAGGGTTAGTGTTAGAGTTAGTGTTAGTGTTAGAGTAAGAGTAAGGGTTAGGGTTAGGGTTAGGGTTAGGGTTAGGGTAAGGGTTAGGGTTGGGGTTAGGGTAAGGGTCAGGGTAAGGGTGAGGGTTAGGGTTAGGGTTAGGGCAAGGGCAAGGGTTAGGGTTATGGTTAGGGTTAGGGTTAGGGTAAGAGTTAGGGTTAGGGTTAGGGTTAGGTTCAGGGTTGCGGTTACGTTTAGGGTTAGTGTTAGGGTAAGGGTAAGGGAAGTGTTAGGGTTAGGGTTAGTGTAAGGGTTAGGGTTAGGGTTAGGGTTAGTTTTAGAGTTAGAGTTAGGGTAGGGTAAGGGTTAGGGTAAAGGTTTGTGTTAGGCTTTGGGTTAAGGTTGAGGTTAGAGTTAGGTTTAGGGTTAGGGTAAGGGTTAGGGTTGGCGTTAGGGTAAGGGTTAGGGTAAGGGTGAGGGTTAGGGTTAGGGTTAGGGTAAGGGTAAGTGTTAGGGTTAGGGTTAGGGTTAGGTTTAGGGTTAGGGTAAGGGTTAGGGTTAGGGGTAGGGTTAGGGTTAGGTTTCGGGTTGGGGTTACGTTTAGGGCTAGGGTTAGGGTAAGGGTAAGTGTTAGGGTAACGGTTAGTGTAAGGGTTAGGGTTAGGGTTAGGGTTAGTTTTAGGGTTAGGGTTCGGGTAAGGGTAAGGGTTAGGGTTAGGCTGTGGGTTAAGGTAGAGGTTAGGGTTAGGGTTAGGGTAAGTGTTAAGGTTGGGGTTCGGGTAAGGGTTAGGGTAAGGGTGAGGATTAGGGTTAGGGTTAGGGTAAGGGTAAGGGTTAGGGTTAGGGTTAGGGTTAAGATTGAGGTTAGGGTTAGTGTTTGAGTAAGGGTTAGGGTTAGGGTTAGGGTAAGGGTTAGGGTTAGGTTTAGGGTTAGGGTTAGGGTTAGGGTTAGGTTAAGGGTTAGGGTTAGGGTTAGGGTTAGGATAAGGTTTAGGGTTAGGGTAAGGATAAGTGTTAGGGTTAGTGTTAGGGTAAGGGTTAGGGTTAGGGTTAGGTTTAGGTTTTAGGGTTACGGTTAGGGTTAGGGGTTGGGTTAGGGTTAGGGTAAGGGTAAGGGTTAGTGTAATGTTTAGGGTTAAAGTTAAGGTTAGGGTTAGGGTTAGGGTTAGGTTTAGGGTTAGGGTTAGGGTTAGGGGTTGGGTTAGGTTTAAGGTAAGTGTTAGGGTTAGGGGTTAGGCTTAGTTTCAGGGTTAGGTGAAGGGTTAGGTTTAGGGTTAGTGTTAGGGTTAGGATAAGAGTTTAGGTTTAGGATTAGGGTTAAGGTTAGGGTGAGGGTAAGGGTAAGGGTTAGGGTTAGGATTGGGGTTAGGTTTAGGGTAAGGGTTACGGTCAGGGTTAGGGTTAGGGTTAGGGTAAGGGTTAGTTTTAGGCTTACGGTTAGGGTTAGGGTTAAGGTTATGGTTAGGATTAGGTTTACGGTTAGGATTAGGGTTAGGGTTAGGATAAGGGTTAGGTTTAGGTTTAGGGTTAGGGTTAGGCTTAGTTTTAGGGTAAGGGTAAGGGTTAGGGTTAGGGTTAGGGTTAGGGTTATGGTTAAGTTTGAGGTTAGGGTCAGGGTTAGGGTTAAGGTTATGGTTAGGTTTAGGGTTAGGGTAAGGGTAAGAGTTAGGGTTGGGGTTAGGGTTAGGGTAAGGGTTAGTGTTAGGGTTAGGGTTACGGTAGGGGTCAGGGTAAGTGTAAGTGTTAGTGTTAGGGTTAGTTTAAGATAAGGGTAGGATTAGGGTTAGGTTTAGGGTTAGGGTTAGGGTTAGGGTTAGGGTAAGGGTAAGGGTGAGGTTTGGGTTAGTGTTAGGTTTAGGGTTAGGGTTAGGGTAAGGGTAAGGGTTAGGGTTAGGGTTAATTTTAAGGTTAGGTTTAGGGTTAGGGTTAGTGTTAAGTTAGGGTTAGGGTTATGTTAAGGGTTAGAGTTAGGTTTAGGGTGAGGGTTAGGGGTTAGGCTTAGAGTTAGGGTTAGGGTAAGGGTTAGGTTTAGGTTTAGGGTAAGAGTTACAGTTAGGGTTAGGGTAAGGGTTAGGGTTAGGGTTAGGGTTAGGGTAGGGTTAGGGATAAGGTTAGGGTTCGGGATAGGTTTAGGCTTAGGGTTAGGGTAAGTGTTAGGGTTATGGTTAGGGTTAGGGATATTGTAAGGGTAAGGGCTAGGGTTAAAGTTAGGGTTAGGGTTAGAGTTAGGGTAAGGGAAAGGGTAGGGTTAGGTTTGGTTTAGGGTTAGAGTTAGGGTAAGGTTAATGGTTAGAGTTAAGTTTAGGGTTAGGTTAGGGTTAGGGTTAAGGTTAGGGTGAGTGTAAGGGTAAGGATTAGGTTTAGGATTGGGGTTAGGGTTAGGGTAAGGGTTACGGTTAGGGTTAGGGTTAGGGTTAGGGTAAGGGTTAGGGTTAGGCTTAGGGTAAGTGTTAGGCTTACTTTTAGGTTAAGGATAACAGTTAGTGTTAGGGTTAGAGTTAGGTTTAGGGTTAGTGTAAGGGTTAGGATTAGGGTTAAGGTTAGTTTTAGGGTTAGGGTTAGGGTAAGGGTAAGGGTTAAGGTAAGGGTTAGGGTGAGGCTTTGGGTTAAGGTTGAGGTTAGGGTTAGGGTTAGGGTTAGGGTAAGGGTTAGGGTTAGGGTTAGGGTTAAGATTGAGGTTAGGTTTAGGGTTTGAGTAATGGTTAGGCTTAGGGTTAGGGTAAGGGTTAGGGTTAGGTTTTGGGTTAGGGTTAGGGTTATGTTAAGGGTTAGGGTTAGGGTTAGGGTTAGGATAAGGGTTAGGGTTAGGGTAAGGGTAAGTGTTAGGTTTAGGGTTGGGGTTAGGGAAAGGGTTAGGGTTAGGGTTAGGTTTAGGTTTTAGGGTTCGGGTGAGTGTTAGGGTTAGGTTTAGGGTTAGGGTAGGGTAAGGGTAAGAGTTAGGGTTAGTGTTAGGGTTAGTTTTTGGGTTAGGGTTGGGGTAAGGGTAAGGGTTACTGTAAGGTTTAGGGTTAAAGTTAAGGTTAGGGTTAGGGTTAGGTTTAGGGTTAGGGTTAGGGTTAGGGGTTGGTTTAGGGTTAGGGTAAGGGTTAGGGTTAGGGGTTAGGGTTAGTTTTAGGGTTAGGTGAAGGGTTAGGTTTAGGGTTAGTGTAAGGGTTAGGATTAGAGTTAGAGTTAGGGGAAGGATAAGTGTTAGGTTTAGGGTTCGGGTTAGGGTTAGGGTTATGATAAGGGTTAGGGTTAGGGTTAGGGTTAGGTTTACGTTTGGGGTTAAGTTTAGGATTAGGGTTAGGGTAAGGGTTAGGGTTAGGGTAGGATTAGGGTAAGTGTTAAGGTTAGGGTTTGGGTAAGGGTAATGGTTAGGGTTAGGGTTAGGGTTAGGGTTAGGTAAGTGTTAGGGTTACGGTTATTGTTAGGGATATTGTAAGGGTAAGGGCTAGAGTTAAGGTTAGGGGTAGGGTTAGGGTTAGGGTTATGGTAAGGGAAAGGGTTAGGGTTAGGTTTAGGCTTAGGGTAAGGGTAACGGTTAGGGTTAGGTTTGGTTTAGGGTTAGGGTTAGGGTAAGGATAAGAGTTAGTGTTAAGGTTAGGGTTAGGGTTAGCGTTAGGGTTAAGGTTAGGGTGAGGGTAAGGGTAAGCGTTAGGGTTAGGATTGGGGTTAGGGTTAGGGTAAGGGTTACGGTTAGGGTTAGGGTTAGGGTAAGGGTTAGGTTAAGGCTTAGGGTTAGGGTTAAGGTTAGGGTTAGGGTTAGGTTTATGGTTAGGATTAGGGTTAGGGTTAGGATAAGGGTTAGGTTTAGTTTTAGGGTTAGGGTTAGGCTTAGTTTTAGGGTAAGGGTAAGGGTTAGTGTTAGGGTTAGGGTTAGGGTTAGTGTTAAGTTTGAGGTTAGGGTTAGGGTTATGGTTAGGGTTAGGGTTAGGCTTAGTTTTAGGGTAAGTGTAAGGGTAAGTGTTAGGGTTAGTGTTAGGGTTAGGTTTAGGATAAGGGTAGGATTAGGGTAAGGTTTATGTTTAGGGGTTAGGGTTAGGGTTAGGGTGAGGTTTAGGTTTAGGGTTAGGGTTAGGGTAAGGGTAAGGGTGAGGGTTAGGTTAGTGTTAGGTTTAGGGTTAGGGTTAGGGTAAGGCTAAGGGTTAGGGTTAGGGTTAGGGTAAGGGTAAGGGTTAGGGTTAAGGTTAGGGTTAGGTTTAGGGTTAGGGTTAGGGTAAGGGTAAGGTTTAGGTTTAAGTTTAGGGTTAGGGTTAGTCTAAGGGTAAGTTTTAAGTTTAGGATTAGGGTTAGGTTTAGGTTTAGGGTTAGGGTAAGGATAAGGGTTAGAGTTCAGGTTAGGGTTAGGGTTAGGGTTAGGGTTAGGGTAAGGGTAAGGGTTAGGTTTAGGGTTAGGTTTAGGGTTAGGGTTAGGGTAAGGATTATTGTTAGAGTTCAGGTTAGTGTTAGGGTTAGGGTTAGGGTTAAGGTTAGAGTGAGGGTAAGGGCAAGGGTTAGGGTTAGGTTTAGGGTTAGGGTTAGGGTAAGTGTAAGGGTTAGGGTTAGGGTTAGGGTTAAGGTTAGGGTAAGGGTTAGGTATAGGGTTAGGATTAGGGTTAGGGTTAGGGTTCGGGTCAGGGTTAGTCTTAGTGTTAGGGTAAGGGTAAAAGTTAGGGTTAGGGTTAGGTTTAGGGTTAGGGTTAAGGTTGAGGTTAGGATATGGGTTAGGGTTAGGGTAAAGGTTAGGGTTAGGGTTAGGGTAAGGGTTCGGGTTACGGTTTGGTTGAGTTAGAAGAAGGGTTAGGGTAGGGTTAGGGTAAGGGTTAGCCTTAGGGTTAGTGTTAGAGTTAGGGTTAGTGTTAGAGTAAGAGTAAGGGTTAGGGTTAGGGTTAGGGTAAGGGTGAGGGTTAGGGGTGGGTTAGGGCAAGGGTAAGGGTTAGGGTTAGGGTTAGGGTAAGGGTTAGGGTTAGGGTTAGGGTTAGGTTTAGGGTTGGGGTTACGTTTAGGGTTAGGGTTAGGGAAAGGGTAAGTGTTAGGGTTAGGGTTAGTGTAAGGGTTAGGGTTAGGTTAGGGTTAGTTTTAGAGTTAGGGTTAGGGTAGGGTAAGGGTTAGGGTAAAGGTTAGGGTTAGGCTTTGGGTTAAGGTTGAGGTTAGGGTTAGGGTTAGGGTTAGGGTAAGTGTTAGGGTTGGGGTTAGGGTAAGGGTTAGGGTAAGGGTGATGGTTAGGGTTAGGGTTAGGGTAAGGGTAAGTGTTAGGGTTAGGGTTAGGGTTAGGGTAAGGGATAGGGTTAGGGTTAGTTTTATGGTTAGGGTTAGGATAAAGGTAAGTGTTAGGGTAAGGGTTAGGGTTAGGCTTTGGGATAAGGTAGAGGTTAGGGTCAGGGTTAGGGTTAGGGTAATGTTTAGGGTTGGGGTTAGGGTAAGGGTTAGGTTAAGGTTGAGGGTTAGGGTTCGGGTTAGGGTAAGGGTAAGGGTTAGGTTTAGGGTTAGGGTTAAGATTGAGGTTAGGGTTAGGGTTTGAGTAAGGATTAGGGTTAGGGTTATTGTAAGTGTTAGGGTTAGGTTTAGGGTTAGGGTTAGGGTTAGGGTTAGGGTTAGGTTAAGGTTAGGGTTAGGGTTAGGGTTAGGTAAGGGTTAGGGTTAGGGTAAGGGTAAGTGTTAGGAATAGGTTTAGGATAAGGGTAGGATTAGGGTTAGGCTTAGTTTTAGGGTAAGGGTAAGGGTAAGTGTTAGGGTTAGTGTTAGGGTTAGGTTTAGGATAAGGGTAGGATTAGGGTTAGGTTTATGGTTAGGGGTTAGGTTTAGGGTTAGGGTGAGGTTTAGGTTTAGGGTTAGGGTTAGGGTAAGGGTAAGGGTGAGGGTCAGGTTAGTGTTAGGTTTAGGGTTAGGGTTAGGGTAAGGGCAAGGGTTAGGGTTAGGGTTAATGTTAAGGTTAGGTTTAGGTTTAGGGTTAGGGTTAGTATTAGGTTTGGGTTAGGGTTATGGTAAGTGTTAGAGTTAGGTTTAGCGTGAGGGTTAGGGGTTAGGCTTAGGGCTAGGGTTAGGGTAAGGGTTAGGGTTAGGGTAAGGGTTAGGGTTAGGGTTAGGGATAGGGTTAGGGTTCGGGATAGGTTTAGACTTAGGGTTAGGGTAAGGTTTAGAGTTAGGGTTTTGGTTAGGGTAAGGGTTAGGTTTAGAATTATGGTAAGGGTAAGGGTTAGTGTTTGGTTTAGGTTTAGGGTTAGGGTAAGAATAAGAGTTAGGGTTTGGGATAGGGTTAGGTTTCGGGTTAGGTTTAGGGTTAGGGTTAGGGTAAGAGGTAGGGTTAGGGTTATGGTTATGGTTAAGTTTAGGGTTAGAGTTAGGGTAAGGCTAAGGGTTAGGGTTAGGGTTAGGGTAAGGGTAAGGGTTAGGGTTAAGGTTAGGGTTAGGTTTAGGGTTAGGGTTAGGGTAAGGATAAGGGTTAGAGTTCAGGTTAGGGTTAGGGTTAGGGTTAGGGTTAGGGTAAGGGTAAGGGTTAGGTTTAGGGTTAGGTTTAGGGTTAGGGTTAGGGTAAGGATTATTGTTAGAGTTCAGGTTAGTGTTAGGGTTAGGGTTAGGGTTAAGGTTAGAGTGAGGGTAAGGGCAAGGGTTAGGGTTAGGTTTAGGGTTAGGGTTAGGGTAAGTGTAAGGGTTAGGGTTAGGGTTAGGGTTAGGGTTAAGGTTAGGGTAAGGGTTAGGTATAGGGTTAGGATTAGGGTTAGGGTTAGGGTTCGGGTCAGGGTTAGTCTTAGTGTTAGGGTAAGGGTAAAAGTTAGGGTTAGGGTTAGGTTTAGGGTTAGGGTTAAGGTTGAGGTTAGGATATGGGTTAGGGTTAGGGTAAAGGTTAGGGTTAGGGTTAGGGTAAGGGTTCGGGTTACGGTTTGGTTAGAGTTAGAAGAAGGGTTAGGGTAGGGTTAGGGTAAGGGTTAGCCTTAGGGTTAGTGTTAGAGTTAGGGTTAGTGTTAGAGTAAGAGTAAGGGTTAGGGTTAGGGTTAGGGTAAGGGTGAGGGTTAGGGGTGGGTTAGGGCAAGGGTAAGGGTTAGGTTTAGGGTTAGGGTAAGGGTTAGGGTTAGGGTTAGGGTTAGGTTTAGGGTTGGGTTACGTTTAGGGTTAGGGTTAGGGAAAGGGTAAGTGTTAGGGTTAGGGTTAGTGTAAGGGTTAGGGTTAGGTTAGGGTTAGTTTTAGAGTTAGGGTTAGGGTAGGGTAAGGGTTAGGGTAAAGGTTAGGGTTAGGCTTTGGGTTAAGGTTGAGGTTAGGGTTAGGGTTAGGGTTAGGGTAAGTGTTAGGGTTGGGGTTAGGGTAAGGGTTAGGGTAAGGGTGATGGTTAGGGTTAGGGTTAGGGTAAGGGTAAGTGTTAGGGTTAGGGTTAGGGTTAGGGTAAGGGATAGGGTTAGGGTTAGTTTTACGGTTAGGGTTAGGATAAAGGTAAGTGTTAGGGTAAGGGTTAGGGTTAGGCTTTGGGTTAAGGTAGAGGTTAGGGTCAGGGTTAGGGTTAGGGTAAGGTTTAGGGTTGGGGTTAGGGTAAGGGTTAGGTTAAGTTTGAGGGTTAGGGTTCGGGTTAGGGTAAGGGTAAGGGTTAGGGTTAGGGTTAGGGTTAAGATTGAGGTTAGGGTTAGGGTTTGAGTAAGGATTAGGGTTAGGGTTATTGTAAGGGTTAGGGTTAGGTTTAGGGTTAGGGTTAGGGTTAGGGTTAGGTTAAGGTTAGGGTTAGGGTTAGGGTTAGGATAAGGGTTAGGGTTAGGGTAAGGGTAAGTGTTAGGGTTAGGGTTAGGGTAAGGGTTAGGGTTAGGGTTAGGTTTAGGTTTTAAGGTTTGGGTGAGGTTTATTGTTAGGTTTAGAGTTAGGGTTAGGGTAAGGGTAAGAGTTAGGGTTAGGGTTAAGGTAATTTTTAGGGTTAGGGTTAGGGTAAGGGTTAGGGTTAGGGGTTAGGGATAGTTTTAGAGTTAGGTGAAGGGTTAGGTTTAAGGTTAGGTTTAGGGTTAGGATAAGAGTTAGGGTTAGGAAAAGGATAAGTGTTAAGGTTAGGGTTCGGGTTAGGGTTAGGGTTAGGGTAAGGGTTAGGGTTAGGGTTAGGCTTAGGTTTAAGTTTGGGGTTAAGTTTAGGATTAGGGTTAGGGTAAGGGTAAGGGTTAGGGTTAGGGTAGGGTTAGGGTAAGTGTTTGGGTTCGGGTTAGGTTTACGGTAAGGGTAAGGGTTAGGGTTAGGGTTAGCGTTAGGTTTAAGGTAAGTGTTAGGGTTATGGTTAGGGTTAGGGATATTGTAAGGGTAAGGGCTAGGGTTAAGGTTAGGGTTAGGGTTAGCATTAGGGTTAGGGTTAGGGTAAGGGAAAGGTTAGGGTTAGGTTTAGGCTTAGGGTAAGGGTAAGGGTTCGGGTTAGGTTTGGTTTAGGGTTAGAGTTAGGGTAAGGATAAGGGTTAGAGTTAAGGTTAGGGTTAGGGTTAGAGTTAGGGTTAGGGTTAAGGTTAGGGTGAGGGTAAGGGTAAGGGTTAGGGTTAGGATTGGGGTTAGGGTTAGGGTAAGGGTTACGGTTAGGGTGAGGGTTAGGGTAAGGGTTAGGGTTAGGCTTAGGGTAAGGGTTAGGCTTAGTTTTAGGGTACGGGTAAGGCTTAGGGTTAGGTTTAGGTTAGGGTTAGGGTTAGTGTAAGGGTTAGGATTAGGGTTAGGGTTAGTTTTAGGGTTAGGGTTAGGGTAAGGGTAAGGGTTAGGGTAAGGGTTAGGGTTAGGCTTTGGGTTAAGGTTGAGGTTAGGGTTAGGTTTAGGGTTAGGGTAAGGGTTAGGGTTGGGTTTAAGGTAAGGTTAGGGTAAGGGTGAGGGTTAGGGTTGAGTTAGGGTAAGGGTAAGTGTTAGGGTTAGGGTTAGGGTTAGGGTTAGGGTAAGGGTTAGGGTTAGGGTTAGGGTTAGGTTTAGGGTTGGGATTACGTTTAGGGTTAGGGTTAGGATACGGGTAAGTGTTAGGTTTAGGGTTAGTATAAGGGTTAGAATTAGAGTTAGGGTTAGTTTTAGGGTTAGGCTTAGGATAAGGGTAAGGGTTAGGGTAAGGGTTACGGTTAGGCTTTGGGTTAAGGTTGAGGTTAGGGTTAGGGTTAGGGTAAGGGTTAGGGTTGGGGTTTGGGTAAGGGTTAGGGTAAGGGTGAGGGTTAGGGTTAGGGTTAGATTAAGGTTAGGGTTAGGGTTTTAGTAAGGGTTACGGTTAGGGTTAGGGTAAGGGTTCGTTTAGGTTTTGGGTTAGGGTTAGGGTTAGGTTAAGGGTTAGGGTTAGGGTTAGGGTTAGGATAAAAGTTAGGGTTAGGGTAAGGGTAAGTGTTAGGTTTAGGGTTGGGGTTAGGGAAAGGGTTAGGGTTAGGATTTGGTTTTATTTTTTAGGGTTAGGGTGAGGGTTAGGGTTAGGTTTAGCGTTAGGGTTAGGGTAAGGGTAAGAGTTAGGGTTAGGGTTAAGGTTAGTTTTAGGGTTAGGGTTAGGGTAAGGGTAAGGGTTACTGTAAGGTTTAGGGTTAAAGTTAAGGTTAGGGTTAGGGTTAGGTTTAGGGTTAGGGTTAGGGTTAGGTGTTGGGTTAGGTTAGGGTAAGGGTTAGGGTTAGGGGTTAGGGTTAGTTTTAGGGTTAGGTGAAGGGTTAGGTTTAGGGTTAGGGTTAGGGTTAGGATAAGAGTTAGGGTTAGGGGAAGGATAAGTGTTAGTTTTAGGGTTCGGGTTAGGGTTCGGGTTAGGGTTAGGGTTAGGGTTAGGTTTAAGTTTGGGTTTAAGTTTAGGATTAGGGTTAGGGTAATGGTAAGTGTTAGGGTTAGGGTAGTGTTAGGTAAGTGTTAGGGTTAGGGTTAGGGTTAGGGTAAGGGTAAGGGTTAGGGTTAGGGTTAGGTTTAGGGTTAGGTAAGTGTTAGGGTTACGGTTAGGGTTAGGGATATTTTAAGGGTAAGGGCTAGGGTTAAGGTTAGGGGTAGGGTTAGGGTTAGGGTTAGGGTAAGGGAAAGGGTTAGGGGTAGGTTTAGGGTTAGGGTAAGGGTAAGGGTTAGGGTTAGATTTGGTTTAGGGTTAGGGTTAGGGTAAGGATAAGGATTAGAGTTAAGGTTAGGGTTAGGGTTAGCGTTAGGGTTAAGGTTATGGTGAGGGTAAGGGTAAGCGTTAGGGTTAGGATTGGGGTTAGGGTTAGGGTAAGGGTTACGGTTAGGGTTAGGGTTAGGGTAAGGGTTAGGTTTAGGCTTAGGGTTAGGGTTAAGGTTAGGGTTAGGGTTAGGTTTACGGTTAGGATTAGGGTTAGGGTTAGGATAAGGGTTAGGGTTAGTTTTAGGTTTAGGGTTAGGCTTAGTTTTAGGGTAAGGGTAAGGGTTAGTGTTAGGGTTAGGGTTAGGGTTAAGGTTGAGGTTAGGGTTAGGGTTAGGGTTAGGGTCTGGGTTAGGGTTAGGGTTAGGATTAAGGTTATGCTTAGGTTTAGTGTTAGGGTAAGGGTAAGGTTTAGGTTTAGGGTTAGGTTTAGGGTAAGGGTAAGTGTTAGTGTTAGGGTTAGGTTTAGGATAAGGGTAGCATTAGGGTTAGGTTTAGGGTTAGGGTTAGGGCTAGGGTTAGGGTTAGGTTTAGGGTTAGGGTTAGCGTAAGGATAAGAGTTAGGTTTTGGAATAGGGTTAGGGTTCTTGTTAGGTTTAGGGTTAGGGTTAGGGTAAGGGCAAGTGTTAGGGTTATGGTTAATGTTAAGTTTAGGTTTAGGGTTAGGGTTAGGGTTAGGTTAGGGTTAGGGTTATGGTAAGGGTTAGAGTTAGGTTTAGGGTGAGTGTTAGGGGTTAGGCTTAGGTTTATGGTTAGGGTAAGGGTTAGGGTTAGGTTAGGTTAAGGGTTAGTGTTAGGGTTAGGGTAAGGGTAACGGTTAGTGTTAGGTTTAGGGTTAGGGTTAGTGTAAGGATAAGAGTTAGGGTTTGGGATAGGGTTAGAATTCGGGTTAGGTTTAGGGTTAGGGTTAGGGTAAGAGGTATGTTAAGGGTTAGGATTAGGTTTAGGGTTAGGGTAGGGTTAGGGATAGGGTTAGGGTTTGTTATAGATTTAGGCTTAGGGTTAGGGAAAGTGTTAGGGTTAGGGTTTGGGTTAGTGTAAGGGTTAGGGTTAGGGTTAGGGTAAGGGTAAGTGTTAGTGTTAGGTTTAGGGTTAGGGTTAGCGTAAGGATAAGAGTTAGGATTTGGGATAGAGTTAGGGTTCGGGTTAGGTTTAGAGTTAGGGTTAGGGTAACAGTTATGGTTAGGGTTATGCTTATGGTTAAGGTTAGGGTTAGAGTTAGGGTAAGGGTTAGGGTAAGTGTAAGAGTTAGGGTTAAGGTTAGGGTTAGGTTTAGGGTTAGGGTTAGGGTAAGTGTAAGGTTTAGGCTTAAGTTTAGGGTTAGGGTTATTCTAAGGGTAAGGTTTAGGTTTAGGGTTAGGGTTAGGTTTAGGTTTGGGGTTAGGGTAAGGATAAGGGTTAGAGTTCAGGTTAGGGTTAGGGTTAGGGTTAGGGTTAGGGTTAGGGTAAGGGTAAGGGTTAGGTTTAGGGTTAGGTTTAGGGTTAGGGTTAGGGTAAGGATTAGCGTTAGAGTTCAGGTTAGTGTTAGTGTTAGGTTTAGGGTTAAGGTTAGAGTGAGGGTAAGGGTAAGGGCAAGGGTTAGGGTTAGGTTTAGGGTTAGGGTTAGGGTAAGGGTTAGGGTTACGGTTAGGGTTAGGGTTAAGGTTAGGGTTAGGGTTAGGTATAGGGTTAGGATTAGGATTAGGGTTAGGGTTCCGGTCAGGGTTAGGCTTAGTGTTAGGGGAAGGGTAAGGGTTAGGGTTAGGGTTAGGTTTAGGTTTAGGGTTAAGGTTGAGGTTAGGATTAGGGTTAGGATTAGGGTAAAGGTTAGGGTTAGGGTAATGGTTAGGGTTAGGGTTTGGGTTACATTAAGGGTAAGGGTTAGGTTTAGGGTTAGGGTTAAGGTTATGGTTGAGGGTAGGGTTAGAGTTAGAGGAAGGGTTAGGCTTAGGGTTAGGGTAAGGGTTAGGGTTAGGGTTAGTGTTAGAGTTAGGGTTAGTGTTAGAGTAAGGGTAAGGGTAAGGGTTAGGGTTAGGGTAAGGGTTAGGGTTAGGGTAAGGGTAAGTGTTTGGGTTAGGGTTAGGGTTAGGGTTAGGGTAAGGGTGAGGGTTATGGTTAGGGATAGGGTTAGGTTTAGGGTTGGGTTTACGTTTAGGGTTAGGGTTAGGGTAAGGGTAAGGGTAAGTGTTAGGGTTAGGGTTAGTGTAAGGATTAGGGTTAGGGTTAGGGTTCGTTTTAGGTTTAGGGTTAGGGTAAGGGTAAGGGTTAGGGTAAGCTTTAGGGTTAGGCTTTGGGTTAAGGTTGAGGTTAGGGTTAGGGTTAGGGTTAGGGTAAGGTTTAGGGTTGGGGTTAGGGTAAGGGTTAGGGTAAGGTTGAGGGTTAGGGTTAGGGATAGGGTAAGGGTAAGGGTTAGAGTTAGAGTTAGGGTTAAGATTGAGATTAGGGTTAGGGTTTGAGTAAGGGTTAGGGTTAGGGTTATTTTTAGGGTTAGGGTTAGGGTAAGGGTAAGGGTTAGTGTAAGGTTTAGGGTTAAAGTTAAGGTTAGGGTAAGTGTTAGGGTTAGGGGTTAGGGTTAGTTTTAGGGTTAGTGAAGGGTTAGGTTTAGGGTTAGGGTTAGGATAAGAGTTAGGGTTAGGAGAAGGATAAGTGTTAAGGTTAGGGTTCGGGTTAGGGTTAGGGTTATGTAAGGGTTAGGGTTAGTGTTAGGCTTAGGTTTAAGTTTGGGGTTAAGTTTAGGATTAGGGTTATTGTAAGGGTAAGGGTTAGGGTTAGGGTAGGGTTGGGGTAAGTGTTAGGGTTAGGGTTAGGTTTAGGGTAAGAGTAAGGGTTAGGGTTATGGTTAGGGTTAGGTTTAGGGTAAGTGTTAGGGTAACGGTTAGGGTTAGGGATATTGTAAGGTTAAGGGCTAGGGTTAAGGTTAGGGTTAGGGTTAGGGTTAGGGTTAGGGTTACGGAAAGGTTAGGTTTAGGTTTAGGCTTAGGGTAAGGGTAAGGTTTAGGGTTAGGTTTGGTTTAGGGTTAGAGTTAGGGTAAGGATAAGGTTAGAGTTAAGGTTAGGGTTAGGATTGGGGTTAGGGTTAGGGTAAGGGTTACGGTTAGGGTTAGGGTTAGGGTTAGGGTAAGGGTTAGGTTTAGGCATAGGGTAAGGGTTAGGCTTAGTTTTAGGGTAAGGGTAAGGGTTAGGGTTAGGGTTAGAGTTAGGTTTAGGGTTAGTGTAAGGGTTAGGATTAGGGTTAGGGTTAGTTTTAGGGTTAGGGTTAGGGTAAGGGTAAGGGTTAGGGTAAGGGTTAGGGTTAGGGTAAGGGTTAGGTTAGGGTTAGGGTTATTTTAAGGGTTAGATTTAGGTTTAGGGTTAGGGTTAGGGGTTAGGCTTAGGGTTAGGTTTAGGGTAAGGGTTAGGGTTAGGGTTAGGGTAAGGGTTAGGGTTAGGGTTAGGGTAAGGGTAAGGGTTAGGTTTAGGGTAAGGGTTAGGGTTAGGTTTAGGGTTAGGGTTAGGTTTAGGTATGGGTAAGAGTTAGGGTTTGGATTAGGGTTAGGTTTAGGGTAATGGTTAGGGTTAGGGTTAGGGTTAGGTTTAGATTAGGGATAGGGTAAGGGTAAGGGTTAGGGTTAGGGTTAGGGTTAGGTTTAGGTTTGGGCTTAAGGTTAGGTTTAGGGTCAGGTTAGGTTTAATTATTAGGGTTAGGGTTAGGGTTAGGGTTATACTTAGGGTTAGGGTTAGGGTTAGGGTTAGGTTTAGGGTTACGGTTAGGTTTAGGGTTAGGGTTAGGGTATGGTTATGTGTTAGGTTTAGGGTTAGGATTAGGTTTAGGGTTGGGATAAGTGTTAGGATTAGGTTTAGGGTAACGGTTAGGGTAAGGGTAAGCGTTAGTGTTAAAGGTAGGGTTAGGGTTAGGGTTAGGGTTAGCGTTAGGGTAAGGGTAAGGTTTAGGGTTAGGTTTAGGGTTAGGGTAAGGGTAAGGGTTAGGTTTAGGGTTAGGGTTAGGTTTAGGGTTATTGTTAGGGTAAGGATAAATGTCAGAGTTAAGGTTAGGGTTACGGTTAGGGTAAGGGTTAGGGTGAGGGTAAGGATAAGGGTTAGATTTAAGATTAGGGTGAGGGTTAGGGTAAGTGTTAGAGTTAGGGTTACGGTAAGGGTTATGGTTAGGGTTGGGTTTAGGGTTGGGGTTAAGGTTAGGATTAGGGTTAGGGTAAGGGTAAGGGTTAAGTTAGGGTTAAGGTTAGGGCTAGGGTTAAGATTAGGGTTAGGGTTAGGTTTAGGGTTAGGATTAATATTAGGGTTAGGGTAAGGGTTAGGGTTAGGGTTAGGGTTATCGTTAGGGTTAGGCTTAGTGTTAGGGTAAGGGTAAGGTTTAGGGTTAGGGTTAGGGTTAAGTTTGAGGTTAGCGTTAGGGTTAGGTTTAGGTTTAGGGTTAGGATTAGGGTTAGGGTTAGGGTAAGGGTTAGGGTTAGGGTAAGGTTCAGGGTTAGGCTTAGTGTTAGAGTAAGGGTAAGGGTTAGGGTTAGGGTTAGGGTTAAGGTTAGGGTTAAGGTTGAGGTTAGGGTTAGGGTTAGGGTTAGGATTAGAATTAGGGTTAGGGTTAGGGTTAGGCTTAGTGTTAGGGTAAGGGTAAGGGTTAGGGTTAGGGTTAGGGTTAAGTTTGAGGTTAGCGTTAGGGTTAGGTTTAGGTTTAGGTTTAGGATTAGGGTTAGGGTTAGGGTAAGGGTTAGGGTTAGGGTAAGGTTTAGGGTTAGGCTTAGTGTTAGAGTAAGGGTAAGGGTTAGGGTTAGGGTTAGGGTTAATGTTAGGGTTAAGGTTGAGGTTAGGGTTAGGGTTAGGGTAAGGGTGAGGGTTAGGTTTAGGGATAGGGTTACGCTTAAGGATAGGGTTAGGGTTAGGGTAAGGGTAAGTGTAAGGGTAAGGGTTACGGTTACGGTTGGGATTAGGGTTAGGGTTAGGGTTAGGTTTAGTGTTAGGGTTAGTGTAAGGGTAAGGGTTATGTTTAGGGTTAGGGTTAGGTTTAGGGTTAGGGTTAGGATTAGGGAAAGGATAAGGTTTAGGGTTAAGATTAGGTTTAGGGTTAGGGTTAGGGTTAAGGTTAGGGTTAGGGTTAGGGTAAGGTAAGGGTTAAGGTTAGGTTTAGGGTTAGGGTTAGTGTAAGGTTAACGGTTAATGTTAAGGTTAGGGTTAGGTTTAGGGTTAGGATTAGGCTTACGGTTAGGGTAAGGGTAAGGGTTAGGTTTAAGTTGAGGTTAGAGTTAGTTTTAGGGTTAGGGTTAGGGTGAGGCTTAGGGTAAGGGTTAGGGATAGGATTGGGGTTAGGGTTAAGTTTAGGGTTTGGGTAAGGGTAAGGGTTAGGTTTAGAGTTAGGTTTAGATTTAGGGTAAGGGTAAGGGTTTGGGTTGGGCTTAGGGTTAGGTTTAGGGTAAGGGTTAGGGTTAGGGTTAATGTTAGGGTTAGACTTAGGGTAAGGGTTAGGGTTATGGTCAGGGTTGGGGTTAAGGTTGAGGTTAGGGTTAGGTTTAGGGTTACGGTTAGGTTTATGGTAGGTTTAGAGGTTAGAGGTTAGGGTTAGGGTTCGGGTTAGGGTGAGGGTTAGGTTTAGGGTTATGGTTAGGGTAAGAGTTAGGGTTTGGGTTAGGGTTAGGGTTAAGGTTAGCGTTAGGGTTAGGGTTAGGGTTAGCGTAAGGGTTAGGGTTAGCGTTAGGGTAAGGGTTAGGTTAGGGTTAGGGTTATGGTAAGGTTTAGAGTTAGGTTTAGGGTTAGGGTTAGGGGTTAGGCTTAGGGTTAGGGTTAGGATAAGGTTTAGGGTTAGGGTTAGGTTAAGGGTTAGGGTAAGGGTTAGGGTTAGGATTAGGTTTAGGATTGGGGTTAAAGTTAGTGTTAGGGTTAGGGTAAGGGTAAGGGTTAGGGTTAGGGTTAGGGTTAGGGTGAGGGTTAGGGTTAGGGTTAGGGTTAGGGCTACGGTTAGGTTTAGGGTTAGGGTAAGGGTAATGGTTAGGGTTAGGGTTAGGGTTACAGGTTAGGGTTAGCCTGAGGGTTAGGTTTAGGTTTAGGTTTAGGGTAAGGGTTAGGGTTAGGGTTAGGTTTAGGGTGAAGGTTAGGGTTAGGGTTAGGGTTAGGGTTAGGGTCAGGGTTAGGATTAGGGTTAGGGTAAGGTTAAGTGTTAGGGTTAGGGTGTTGGGAGCCAGAATGGAATCAAACTGTACCTTGACTTACATCAGACGATGGCTATATTGTCTTATTGATTTCTGGCCCTATTCTATGTAAATGACCTGAGAATTACCATATGAATGTAACACCTGGAGGTTCCCTGGGTCAGGAGGAGGGAAGAAGGGGGAGTGGAAAATAAACGCGGCAGTCTCGGCAGTCTTTGCCTGGACTGCGGACATCCCGGACCCGGTGTGTCTGTCTCTCTTCTTTTTCTTCCTAGTCCTTGTCCCCTATTTCAGGAACCCCAATCTGCGAACCCTGGTTTGCTGCCGGTTGGCCCCGCCATCTGGCGCCCGAACAGGGACTTTGAAAATCTGGGACGAAGGTGAAGGACCCCTCCCTGTGGTGAGTAACACATCGTAGGACTATTAAGAGAGTATAGTCAGGAGTAAAAATTATGGGTCAGGCTAATATCCATGGGTTATTTCTACCGATCTTAACAGGCCTATTTGAAGCCCACGGAACGCGGGTGGAAAAAGGGGTGCTTCAGAGCTTCCTACAGTTTGTCGAGGAGCCATACCCGAGGTCTATAGAGGAGGAATTCCAAAAAGCCTGGCAGCGGATAGGAAAAAGAATTCTAGATTATTATGATGGATATGGCCCAGAAAAGACCCCAATAGAGGCTGCTACTGTATGGAATTTAGTAAGTGAATACATAGATCCTCTACATGAAAATGCTGAACTTAATCTTGAATTAAGGGAACTTTATGAGTTATAGGACCCTTCTGAAGAACCTGAGGCTGAGCCATATGCCGCAGCCCAAGAGAGTCTAAGTGAGATCTTGTAAAGGGAACAACAACCAGTAGATATTGAGTATCAGAATTCAGGGTTGAATACCAAGGAGGAAAGTTATGATGAGTCATTGGAGGGCCGGGTGGCTACAATAGAAAAGAAGTTAGAAGAAATGCTACATCTTCTATCGAAAATGGGGACAGAGCAGAGAGCCCCCCCAGAAGTAGGAAAGAAATATGACCCTCAGGCCACTATGGTGTCTGATTCTAAACCTTACCCCTCACACCCACCGCCTCCGGCTGCAGCCTTACGGCCTCAATCCCTTTCTCAACCTTTAGGCAAGCCTAAAGACCCTAGCAACAAGTCCCTTTTAACAAGCACTACAACCAGGCACAGTGCATCGCAATTAAACCTGACTCAGGCTGCTAGAGAGAGGGAAGGTATTTCAGGGCCTCGATGCTTCCCTAGTTTAGTTGATCATGATGAACAAGTATACCATCAACCTGTTCCTGTTAAACTATTACAGGATTTAAAAAATGCCTGCTCCCAATATGGGCCAACTGCCCCTTTTACTCAAGTAATATTGGAGGCCGCGTGTGCTGCTATTGCATGCCCAAATGACTGGAAGCGGCTTGCCAGAGCATGCCTTAGTGCAGGAGAGTACTTATTATGGGAGACAGAGTTCACTGCACAGTGTCGGGCTAAAATTGAAACAAATAGGTCTAAGAACCTGCCTTACACTGTTGATCAGTTGTTAGGAGAGGGAACCTATAAAAACACCGAAGATCAATTGGGTTATGCAAAGGAGGCCTATTTACAAATAAATGCTGCAGTCAGAGAGGCTTGGAAAAAGTTACGCAATTCCAATCGTACAAAAAATCTAGTAGAAGTTAAACAGGGACCGAATGAACCTTATCTAGAATTTTTGTCTCGATTAATGGAGACTGCAGACTACCTAGTACAAGATGAGAATGCAAGGAAGAGTATAGATAGACACATAGCCTATGAAAATGCCAACGCCGCCTGTCAGGCAGCTATCAGACCCCATAGGAATAAGGGAGGAATCACGGACTTTATTTCATTGTGTGCTGATATTGGACCCTCCCATGTACAAGGCCTTACTTTAGCCGCCGCTCCTCAAGGAAAGACTGTTACTGAATTTCTAAAATACAGAGGTCAGCGGCATTCTCAGGATGCTAGACCCCCAGGGCGTTGCTTTTCTTGTGGACAAATAGGACATTGGATGACACAATGCCCACGCCAGGCCAGGTTAAAGAGAGAAAAATCACCTGGCACATGTTCACGCTGTGGTAAAGGGAAGCACTGGGCTAAAGATTGCAAGTCAGCAACAAATCGCAATGGCCGCCCGTATTTGGGAAACTGGAGAAGGGGCCAGCCCCTGGCCCCGCAAAACCATGGGGCAGTCCCTCCCTCTTCTCGGCCACAAGTGCATCTTCTAACAACCCCCCAAGATCAGTCTCCAGTCTCCTCCGTGCCACCCCAGGCAGTGCAGGATTGGACCTCTGTTCCTCCACCTGCTCAGTATTGACCCCAGAGATGGGGACACAAGCTCTCCCCACGGGGGTCTTCGGCCCCCTTCCCCCGGGAGTGGCTGGATTGCTGTTAGGGCGAAGTAGCTCAGCCCTTAAAGGGATACAGATTACACCTGGCAAAATTGACCAGGATATTACTGGAGAAATCAAAGTTATGGCCTCTGCCCCGAAACATGTGGTATCGATCCCAGCCGGTCAAAAATTAGCACAATTAATACTTGTGCCTTTACCTCCCGGGGAGACTGCTAATTCCCCATGTGGACAGAGAGGATTTAGATCTTCTGATATCTATTGGGTACAAAGCATAAAACAAGAGATGCGTGAGATGACTATATTTATACAAGAAAAGCCCTTTAAAGGAATATTAGACACTGGAGCAGATGTGTCTGTGATATCTAAAAAACATTGGCCAGCCCAATGGCCCCTGACAACCTCTCTGACTTCCCTACAGGGGGTTGGGCAAGCAACTGACCTACAGCAGAGCAGTGCGATCCTTGTCTGGAGAGATGAGGAAGGGCACTCTGGTCATTTTCAGCCATTTGTCTTGGATCATCTGCCAATTAATTTATGGGGTCGTGATATCATGGAAAAAATGGGAGTGTATATGTTTAGTCCTAGTGCTGCGGTCACTAAGCAGTTACTTGATCAAGGCCTCCTCCCCTTTAGGGGACTAGGCTGAGCAGCACAGGGGGAGCTAGAGCCACTCCAACCCCAGTCTCACCCTACGAGACAAGGATTAGGGTATCCCTTGACGGGAGCTGTCGTTTGCCCTCCCCCTCATGCTGATCCCATAAATTGGCTCTCTGAACAACCGGTATGGGTTGAACAGTGGCCTCTTTCTCTAGAAAAGATCATTGCAGTTCAGCAGCTGGTACAGAAACAGCTGGACTTGGGACATGTGGCCCCTTCTAACTCTCCATGGAATTCTCCAATTTTTGTTATAAAGAAAAAGTCAGGTAAATGGAGGCTGTTACAGGATTTGAGAAAGATTAACGCGACAATGGAACTGATGGGGGCCCTACAGCCTGGCTTGCCTTCACCCATGGCAATCCCAAAGGACACTTATAAGATTATTATAGATTTGAAGGATTGTTTCTATACTATACCCCTGGCGCCTCAAGAGTGTAAGCGCTTTGCCTTTAGCGTCCCCTCTGTTAATTTTAAAGAACACATGAAGCGATATCACTGGCTTGTGCTCCCACAGGGCATGG
The DNA here is from genome assembly GCA_024803745.1 of Megascapheus bottae. Classification (NCBI taxonomy): domain Eukaryota; kingdom Metazoa; phylum Chordata; class Mammalia; order Rodentia; family Geomyidae; genus Megascapheus; species Megascapheus bottae. The sequence continues at coordinate 429,475 of JANJXV010000676.1, read as the reverse complement.
CAAGTAGCCCAACTTTATGTCAAAGTTTTGTAGCTAGAGCCATTTCTTCCACTCGTGAAAAATTTTCTTCTGTTTATATTGTTCATTATATGGATGACATCTTGTTGGCTTGTTCTGACCCTATCGTCGTACGACAAGCCTTTGGACAACTAAAGCAAGATCTGAGCCTCTTTGGCCTTATAATAGCAGCTGAAAAGGTTCAGGAACACCCCCCTTTTACATATCTAGGCCATATATTAGGCCCACACTATTTTAAAAGCCAAAAAATACAATTAAAAACTTCACACTTAAGAACTCTTCATGATTTTCAGCAATTCTTAGGAGATATAAATTGGCTTCGGCCTTATCTAAAGCTCTCCACAGGAGAGTTAAAACCCCTTTTTGATCTCTTAAAAGGAGATACCAACCCTACATCCTTGCGCGAATTAAATCCTGACGCCAGGAGGGTCATCCAAATTGTAGAAAAAGCAATTTCCCAGCAACAAGTGACCTATTGTGACTATTCTAAACCATGGGGAGTTTATATTTTAGCTACTTCTCACTCCCCAACTGCTGTATTGTGGCAGGATGGCCCACTTTTATGGCTTTATCTACCATCAACACCCGGCAAAGTGCTGACCCCCTACTACGAATTGGTAGCTAATTTAATACATATGTGCCGAGTGGATTCCCGTAAATATTTAGGTCAGGAACCTCATTTTATCTGTGTCCCATATAATCTACAACAACAAGATTGGCTATTCGCCAATTGCGATTCTTGGGCCATTGCTTGGGCCAATTATACGGGGAAAATTTTGCATCACTACCCGTCTAACAAACTTCTCCAATTTGCTGCGTGTCATACGTTTCTATTTCCTTCCATAGTACAGGCCTCGCCTTTATCTTCTGCTGCTTTGGTATTTACAGATGGATCCTCTAATGGAAAGGCTGCTTTGACCATTAATGGGAAAACTCAATCTTGGGTTACGGGTTTTTCCTCCGCCCAAGAGGTGGAATTAGAGGCTGTTTTACAAGCACTCGTCCTGTTACAAGACGAGCCCTTTAACTTATACTCAGACAGTCAATATGTAATTCGTGCTCTTCAAGTCATAGAAACTGTTCCCTTTATTGGAACTACTAACTCCAATATTCAGACCCAATTTCACCAAGTCCAAACTTTGCTTTGTTCTCGCAACCACCCCTGTTTTTTTGGCTTTGTTCGAGCTCACACTAATCTTCCTGGCCCTTTAAGTGAGGGCAATGCGGTTACTGACTCCGCCACCAGAGTTTACTTAACTCAGGTTGAACTTGCTAAGCAGTCACATGCCATCCAACATCAAAACAGTCGAGCCTTGCGCCGACAGTTTAAATTATCTAGAGAAGCAGCACGTCAAATAGTTAAGACTTGCTCCAACTGTGTCCCTTTTTCACCAGCCCCCCATTTAGGCATAAATCCACAAGGACTGCTTTCTAATCACATTTGGCAGATGGATGTCACACATGTTCCATCATTTGGCCGATTAAAATATGTTCATGTTACTGTAGATACTTATTCTAATTTTATCTTGGCCACCCCCCTTGCTGGGGAAGCCACTAAACATTGTATCTCTCACTGCATTCGATGCTTTGCTGAGATGGGGATTCCCTCGCAAATAAAAACAGATAATGGCCCTGGCTATGCAAGCCGAGCATTTCAATCCTTCTGCCATTCCTATAATATCACTCATATTATAGGCATTCCTTACAATCCTCAAGGTCAAGGCATCGTGGAGAGAGCTAATGGATTATTAAAACATCAAATTGCTAAAATACAGAAAGGAGAGTCATATCCCGCTACCCCTGTGAATATACTTAATCATGCTTTATTTGTTTTAAATTTTTTGAATTTGGATTCAAATAATTTATCTGCTGCTCAGCGATTCTGGGAAAAAAGAGCGCAGCGTCCTTTTGCCTTAGTAAAATGGAAGGATCCCCTAACTGGTGCTTGGCATGGACCCGATCCTGTTCTAACCTGGGGTCGAGGGCATGTATGTGTTTTTTCACAAGGAGAAAATGACTCCCGCTGGCTGCCTGAATGCTGCGTTCGGATCGTGGAGAGTGACAGTGGCCATCCAAGCAGCGACTCACTGGGCCTACACACCCAACCCTCCAGTGGTGCATCCTGCGACGTGGGAAGGACCTGAGTTATTCGTGCATGTCAATCGGGACTGCTACTGATCCACTTGTTCCACACATTCATATGCGCTGTGTTTCTCCTCCTTTTACTATTATGTAGGGACCTTTTAACATATTTATTGACTCTACACAATTTAATATGTGACATTAATTTGTCTTTACCAGCCCTCTTCTTAATAACCTTTTTTGTAAAAGATGCCCAGGTGAAAAGCAAAGGCCTCCAGAGGTAAGTAGAAGTCGGCCGACCCCCTTGTATGTCTGCGTTTTATTTTATTTTATTTTATTTTTGTTTGTTTGTTTGAAAAGGTGCACTGTGGGCCTAAAACAGAGGCCTGGGTGGTCAAGGGACTCCTTGACCACCCCCTCCCCTTCTGAGTTTCTTGTCGATAGCAAGGCATACCTGAGAGTCCCACCAGCAAGACATGTCTAAATCTAAAAATAACTGTTTGGTGAAAACATTCATTTGAGCTCATGTTTTTTGTGTTAAGTGTATCTGATTGAGTCCAATTTTCTTGTTATATGTCAATGTCTGATTATTTAAAAGTCTCCGTTTCTCTGTCTTGTTCGTGTTACATATTTTTTCTTGTCCTGTTTTGTCTTTAAAATTGGTACCATTTCTAAGTATGGATCCTTATGGTTTTTCTGTGCGTACTCAAGCACACATCCTTGTTATTTATTTGAACATTTCTGGGCCTAGCATGGCCGCTCCCCCATGTCTGCAGTTGTGACAAGCCCTGGAAAAATAAATTCCAGCTAAGTTGCCTTGCAAAAAGTTTTGTTTTGAACCTGGTTCTCACCTGTAAGAGTAAAATTGGCAAAACTCTCTTGACACAAACTTCCAGAAAACGAACGGCCAATATTAATTTTGCGCACTTTATGATCTTTGAGTATGAATGTGTGTGAATGAGTGAGTGAACATGTTCAAGGTTAAATTGTCAGCATGCTGTATAAAACAATGGTTGAACTCATTTGAAACAAAGGCAATTGGGTAAATATAAGTCTAAACTTCAAGAAAATTATTATGCTTAAATGTTTCCTATGTCTTAAAAGTATTATTGCATTATTTTAAAGAAAAACTGGTAAAAAGTATTTTTCTAAAGATCCTGAAATCTGCATTTTAAAAAATCTGGTATTGCAATACATACAGCTGTTTACATTGTAAACATTGTATCCTGTTCAGCACAGAGGTGTTAGGGAATTTGGGATTTATTACTTTAAGTTAAAGTTTGGAAACATGTATTAGAAATTTAAATGTAAAATTGTTCATTAACGTCAGAAATTTTGCCTGTCCTTTTTTGCAAACTGACACTAGAAATCTGATGGTAAAATGTGGATAATGTGATTAGTATTTTAAAGGAATGTTTAAAGGTTTATCTCCATGCTATTGGGTGTATTTTAAATAAGGAGAGGAAACTAAGTCCAGACTTAGACTTTTGGTGCACTGATGTCTATAGTTCTTGAATTAGGGAAAAACTGTTATTTGAGTTTAAACTGTTGTTGGAGTTCTAGACAGTAATCTAAACTGCAAAAGAGCCCTTTTTTAAAAAGGCAAGAGGAGTGCCTTGAGCCTTAGAGGGCCTGGAGGCAAAGGGAATTTCTTTAGCCTTAAAGGTTTTTCAAATGCAAATAAAGACCAAAGTGTTAAGAGTTTAAGTTAAAAAGTGTAAAAGTTTTAAAGAAAATTAGAAATGATTTCTGAACAAAATTTAAAAGTAAAGTTATCCTAAAGCTTTGTTTCAAAAAAAGAAACAAGGAAAATTAGGACTACCAAAATGGTTGCTTAATTGCTATTTCAGCTTACTCTTGTAAGTTACTTTATAGCAATCTCCAGAAGGCCCATAGAGAAGGACAGCAGATCCTCATTCAGATGTAAGTTTGGCCCTCACCAAGTTCCAGGTAAGATCATGCTTAGAGACTATTTCTGAATTGACCACCTTGTTGCTTCTAATTGGAGTAAAGTGGCCTTTTGTAGGACTCATTGATCTGAAAGCCACAGTTTTGAGCCTGCTCGGGCAAAGCAAAGTCCCTGTGAGACTGTGGTGTCTAATCTGCCAGCAGGATGCTGGGACAGAGTTGCTTTGGAGCTCGAAGTGGCAGAGTGCTAGCTCTGAGCTGAAAAGCTGGGGGGAAGCACTCAAGCACCAAGCTCGGGACTCATAGTGGTAGGGTGCTAGCCTTGAGCTGGAGAGCTGAGAGACAGCGCCCAGACCCTGAGTTCAAATCCAGCAACCAACAAAGTGAAATGTCAATGGGATGTTTATCCCTGTGTGGAGAGACACTACTGGGACAGGAAAGCCTCTGCTTGGATGGCAGAGATGGTG
>JANJXV010000676.1:375000-420000 GCA_024803745.1 Megascapheus bottae | reverse complement strand
TAAGGTTTAGAGTTAGGTTTAGGGTTAGGGTTAGGGGTTAGGCTTAGCGTTAGGGTTAGGATAAGGTTTAGGGTTAGGGTTAGGGTAAAGGTTAGGGTAAGGTTTAGGGTTAGGATTAGGTTTAGGATTGGGGTTAAAGTTAGGGTTAGGGGTAGGGTAAGGGTAAGGGTTAGGGTTAGGGTTAGGGTTAGGGTAAGGTTTAGGGTTAGAGTTAGGTTTAGGGCTACGGTTAGGTTTAGGGTTAGGGTAAGGGTAAGGGTTAGGGTTAGGGTTAGGGTTACAGGTTAGGGTTAGCCTGAGGGTTAGGTTTAGGGTTAGGTTTAGGGTAAGGGTAAGGGTTAGATTTAGGGTGAAGGTTAGGGTTAGGGTTAGGGTTAGGGTTAGTGTCAGGGTTAGGATTAGGTTTAGGGTAAGGTTAAGTGTTAGGGTTAGGGTAATGGTTAGGCTTAGGTTTAGGGTTAGGGTTAGGTTTAGGTAAGGGTAAGAGTTAGGGTTAGGATTAGGGTTAGGTTTAGGGTAATGTTTAGGTTTAGGGTTAGGTTTAGATTAGGGATAGGTTAAGGGTAAATTTTAGGGTTAGGGTTTCGGTTAGGTTTAGATTTGGGGTTAAGGTTAGGTTTCAGGTTAGGGTAGGTTTAATTATTAGGGTTAGTGCTAGGGTTAGGGTTATGCTTAGGGTAAGGGTTAGGGTTAGGATTAGGGTTACGTTTAGGGTTACGGTTAGGTTTAGGGTTAGGGTTAGGGTAAGGTTATGTGTTAGGGTTATTGTTTGGGTTAGGGTTAGGGTTAGGGTAAGTTTTAGGGTTAGGTTTAGTGTTACAGTTAGAGTAAGGGTAAGGGTAAGGGTTATGGTTAAAGTTAGGGTTAGGGTTAGGTTTAGGGTTAGGATTAGCATTAGGGTAAGGGTAAGGATTAGGTTTAGGTTTAGGATTAGGGTAGGGGTAAGAATTAAGTTTAGGCTTAGTGTTAGGTTTAGGGTTAGGGTTAGGGTTATGGTTAGGGTGAGGGTAAGTGTAAGGGTTAGGGTTAAGATTAGGGTTAGGTTAAGGGTTAGGGTTAGGGTTACGGTTAGGGTAAGGTTTAGGTTTAGGGTTAGGTTTAGTGTTGGTGTTAAGGTTAGGATTAGGGTTAGGGTAAGGGTAAAGGTTAGGTTAGGGTTAGGGTTAGGGCTAGGGTTAAGGTTAGGTTTAGGTTTAGGTATAGGGTTAGGATTAGAGTTAGGGTTAGGGTAAGGGTTAGGGTTAGGGTTAGGCTTAGTGTTAGAGTAAGGGTAAGGGTTAGGGTTAGGGTTAGGGTTAGGCTTAGTGTTAGGGTAAGGGTAAGGGTTAGGGTTAGTGTTAGGGTTAGGGTTAAGGTTCAGGTTAGGGTTAGGGTTAGGTTTACGTTTAGGGTTAGTATTAGGGTTAGGGTTAGGGTAAGGGTTAGTGTTAGTGTTGGGTTTAGGGTTAGGCTTACTGTTAGAGTAAGGGTATGGGTTAGGGTTAGGATTAGGATTAAGGTTAGGGTTAAGGTTGAGGTTAGGTTTAGGGTTAGGGTAAGGGTAAGGGTCAGGGTTAGCTTTAGGGTTACGGTTAAGGTTAGGGTTAGGGTTAGGGTAAGGGTAAGGGTAAGGGTAAGGGTTAGGGTTAGGGTTAGGATTAGGGTTAGGGTTAGGTTTAGTGTTAGGTTTAGGGTAAGGGTAACGGTTAGGTTTATGGTTAGGTTTAGGTTTAGGGTTAGGGTTATGGTTAGGGAAAGGATAAGGGTTAGGGTTAAGGGTAGGTTTAGGGTTAGGGTTAGGGTTAAGGTTAGGGTTAAGGTTAGGGTAAGGGAAAGGTTTAGGGTTAGGTTTAGGGTAAGGGTTAAGTTTAAGGTTAGAGTTAGGTTTAGGGCTAGGGTTAGGGTTAGGGTTAGGGTAAGGGAAAGGGTAAGGGTTAGGGATAGGGTTAGGGTTAGGGTTAGGTTGAGGGTTAGGTTAAGGGTCAGGGTTAGGGTTAGGATAAGGGTGAGGGTTAGGGTAAGGTTTAGGGTTAGGGTTAGGGTTAGGGTAAGGGTAAGGGTTAGGGTTAGTGTTAGTGTTAGGGTTAGGGTAAGGGTAAGGGTAAGTGTTAGGGTTAAAATCAGGGTTATGGTTAGGGTTACGGTTAGCATTAGGGTAAGGGTAAGGGTTAGGGTTAGGTTTAGGGTTAGGGTAAGGGTAAGAGTTAGGTTTAGGGTTAGTGTTAGGTTTAGGGTTAGGGTTAGAGTAAGGATAAATGTCAGAGTTAAGGTTAGGGTTACGGTTAGGGTTAGGGTTAGGGTTAAGGTTAGGGTGAGGGTAAGGGTAAGGGTTAGGTTTAAGATTAGGGTTAGGGTTAGGGTAAGGGTTAGGGTTAGGGTTACGGTTAGGTTAAGGGTTAGGGTTAGGGTTAGGTTTAGGGTTGGGGTTAAGGTTAGGATTAGGGTTAAGGTAAGGTAAGGGTTAGGTTAGGGTTAGGGTTAGGGCTAGGGTAAGGGTAAGGGTTTGAGTTAGGATTAGGGTTAGGGTTAGGGTTAGGGTAAGGGTTAGGGTTAGGCTTAATCTTAGGGTTAGACTTAGGGTAAGGGTTAGGGTTATGGTTAGGGTTGGGGTTAAGGTTGAGGTTAGGGTTAGGGTTATAGTCAGGGTTAGGGTAAGGTTTAGGATTAGGGGTAGGGTTTGGGTTAGAGTTAGAGTTACGGTTTGGGTAGGGTTAGTGTTAGGTTTAGGGTTAGGGTTAGGGTTAGGGTGAGGGTTAGGGTAAGGTTTAGGGTTAGGGTTAGGGTTAGGGTAAGGGTTAGGTTTAGGGTTAGGGTTAGGTTTAGTGTAAGGGTAAAGGTTAGGATTAGGGTTAGGGTTATGTTTAGGGTTAGGGTAAGGGTTAGGGTTATGGTTAATCTTAGGGTAAGACTTAGGGTTGGGGTAAGGGTAAGGGTTAGGGTTAGTGTTAGTGTTAGTGTTAGGGTAAGGGTTAGGGTTAGGTGTTAGAGTTAGATTTAGGGTTAGGTTAAGGGTTAGGTTTAGGGTTAGGGTTAGGGTTAGGATAAGCGTTAGGGTTAGAGGAAGTGTAAGTGTTAGGGTTAGGGTTTGGCTTACGGTTAGGGTAAGGGTTAGGGTTAGGGTTAGGGTTAGGGTTAGGTTTAGGTTTGGGGTTAAGGTTAGGGTTAGGGTTAGGGTAAGGGTAAGGTTACCATTCGGGTAGGGTTAGGGCAAGTGTTAGGGTTAGGGTTAGGGTTTGGGTAAGGGTAAGTGTTAGGGTTAGGGTTTGGGTCGGGGTTAGGGTTAGGGAAAGCGTAAGGGTTAGTGTTAAGGTTAGGGTTAGGTTTAGGGTTAGGGTTAGGTATAATGTATGGGAAAGGGTTAGAGTTAGGTTAAGGGTAAAGTTTAGGGTTAGGGTTACGGTTAGTGTTAGGTTAAGGTTTAGGGTTTGGTTTAGGGTTAGGGTTAGGATAAGGGTTAGGGTTAGGGTAAGTGTAAGTGTTAGGGTTAGGGTGAGGGTTATGGTTAGGGTAAGGGTTATGATTAGGGTTAGTGTTAGGTGTTAGGGTAAGAGTAAGGGTTAGGGTTATGGTTAGGGTTAGGGTAAGGGTAAGGGTTAGGGTTAGGGTTAGGGTTAGTTAAGGGTTAGTGTTAGGGTAAGGGTTAGGTTTAGGGTTAGGGTTAGGGTTAGGGATAGGGTTAGGGTTTGGGTTAGGTTTAGGGTTAGGGTTATGGTTATGGTTATGGTTAAGGTTAGGGTTAGAGTTAGGGTAAGGGTAAGGGTTAGGGTTAGGGTTAGGGTAAGTGTTAGGGTTAGTTTTAGTGTTACGGTTAGGGTAAGGGTAAGGGTAAGTGTTAGGCTTAAAATCAGGGTTATGGTTAGGGTTACGGTTAGCATTAGGGTAAGGGTAAGGGTTAGGGTTAGGTTTAGGGTTAGGGTAAGGGTAAGAGTTAGGTTTAGGGTTAGTGTTAGGTTTAGGGTTAGGGTTAGAGTAAGGATAAATGTCAGAGTTAAGGTTAGGGTTAGGGTTAGGGTTAGGGTTAGGGTTAAGGTTAGGGTGAGGGTAAGGGTAAGGGTTAGGTTTAAGATTAGGGTTAGGGTTAGGGTAAGGGTTAGGGTTAGGGTTACGGTTAGGTTAAGGGTTAAGGTTAGGGTTAGGTTTAGGGTTGGGGTTAAGGTTAGGATTAGGGTTAAGGTAAGGTGAGGGTTAGGTTAGGGTTAGGGTTAGGGCTAGGGTTACGGTTATGGTTAGGTTTAGGTTTAGGGTTAGGATTAGAGTTAGGGTTAGGGTAAGGGTTAGGGTTAGGGTTAGGGTTAGGGTTAGGCTTAGTGTTAGGGTAAGGGTAAGGGTTAGGTTTAGGGTTAGGGTTAAGTTTGAGATAAGGGATAGGGTTAGGTTTTGGTTTAGGGTTAGGATTAGGGTTAGGGTTAGTGTAAGGGTTAGGGTTAGTGTTAGGTTTAGGGTTAGGCTTAGTGTTAGAGTAAGGGTAAGTGTTACTTTAGGGTTTGGGTTAAGGTTAGGGTTAAGGTTGAGGTTAGGGTTAGGGTTAGGGTAAGGGATAGGGTAAGGGTAAGGTTTAGGGTTAGGGTTAGGATTAGGGTTAGTGTTAGGATTAGTTTTAGTGTTAGGTTTAGGGTAATAGTAAGGGTTAGGTTTAGGTTAAGGGTTAGGGCTAGGGTTAGGGAAAGGATAAGGGTTAGGGCTAAGGTTAGGTTTAGGGTTAGGGTTAAGGTTAAGGTTAGGGTTTGTGTTAGGGTAAGGGTTAGGGTTAGGTTTAGGTTTAGGGTTAGTGTAAGGTTAAGGGTTAAGGTTAACGTTAGGTTTAGGTTTAGGGTTAGGGTTAGGGTTAGGGTTAGGGTAAGAGTAAGGGTTAGGGTTAAGGTTAGGGTTAGTGTTAGGTTTAGGGTTAGGGTTAGGGTGAGGTTTAGGGTAAGCGTTAGGGTTAGGGTTAGGGTTAGAGTTAGGGTAAGGGTTAGGTTTAGGGTTATGGTTAGGTTTACGGTAAGGTAAAGGTTAGGGTTAGGTTTAGGGTTAGGGTTAGGGTTAGGGTAAGGGTTAGGGTTAGGGTTAATCTTAGGGTTAGACATAGGGTAAGGGTTAGGGTTATGGTTAGTGTTGGGGTTAAGGTTGAGGTTAGGGTTAGGGTTAGAGTAAGGTTTAGGGTAAGGTTTAGGGTTAGGGTTAGGGTTTGGGTTAGAGTTAGAGTTAGGGTTAGGGTAAGGGTTAGTGTTATATTTAGGGTTAGGGTTAGGGTGAGGGTTAGGGTAAGGGTTACGGTTAGGGTTAGGTTTAGGTTTAAGGTTATGGTAAGGATTAGGTTTAGGATTAGGGTTAGGTTTAGGGTAAGGGTAAAGTTCAGGGTTAGGCTTAGGGTTAGGGTTAGGGTTAGGGTAAGGGTAAGGTTTAGGGTTAGGGTTAGGGTTAGGTTTAGGTTTGGGGTTAAGGTTAGGGTTAGGTTTAGAGTAAGGTAAGGGTTAGGGTTAGGGTTAGGGTTAGGGCAAGTGTTAGGGTTAGGTTTAGCGTTAGGGTAATGGTAAGTTTTATGGTTAGGGTTAGGGTTGGGGTTAGGGTTAGGGAAAGGGTAAGGGTTAGTTTTAAGGTTAGGGTTAGGTTTAGGGTTAGGGTTAGGTTTAATGTAAGGGTAAGGGTTAGAGTTAGGTTAAGGGTTAAGGTCAGGGTTAGGGTTACGGTTAGGGTTAGGATAAGGGTTAGGGTTAGGTTTAGGGTTAGGTTTAGGATAAGGGTTATGGTTAGGGTAAGTGTAAGTGTTAGGGTTAGGGTTAGGGTTATGGGTACGGTAAGGGTTATGGTTATGGTTAGGGTTAGGTGTTAGGGTAAGAGTAAGGGTTAGGGTTAGGGTTAGTGTTAGTTTAGGGTTAGGGTTAGGGTACCTGTTAGGGTTAGGGTTAGGGTTAGGGTTAGGGATAGGGTTAGGGTTCGGGTTAGGTTTAGGGATAGGGTTATGGTTATGGTTAAGGTTAGGGTTAGAGTAAGGTTAAGGGTAAGGTTTAGGGTTAGGTTTAAGGTCAGGGTTAGGCTTAGTGTTAGGGTAGGGGTAAGGGTTAAGGTTAGGGTTAGGGTTAGGGTTAAAGTTGAGGTTAGGATTAGGGTTAGGGTTAGGCTAAGTGTTAGGGTTAGGGTTAGGGTAAGGGTTAGGGTTAGGTTTAGCGTTAGAGTAAGGGTTAAGGTTAAGGTTGAGGTTAGGATTATGGTTAGGGTTAGGCTAAGGGTTAGGGTTAGGCTTAGGGTAAGGGTTAGGGTTAGGGTTAGGGTTAGGTTAAGGGTAAGGGTTAGGGTTAGTTTTAGGGTTAGGGTTATGGTTGAGGTTAGGGTTAGGCTTAGAGGAAGGGTTAGGTTTAGGGTTAGGGTAAGGTTAAGGATTAGGGTTAGGGTTAGGGTTAGGTTAAGGGTTAGGGTTAGGTGTTAGGGTTAATGTTAGGGTTAGGTTAAGGGTTAGGGTTAGGGTTAGGGTTAGGATAAGATTTAGGGTTAGGGTAAGGGTTAGGGTTAGGGTTAGGGTAAGGGTTAGGGTTAGGGTAAGGGTTAGGTTTAGGGTTGGGTTTAAGGTTAGGTTTAGGTTTAGGGTTAGGTTAAGGGTAAGGGTTAGGGTTAGGGTTAGGGTTGGGGTTATGGATGAGGTTAGGGTTAGAGTTAGAGGAAGGGTTAGGTTTAGGGTTAGGGTAAGGTTTAGGGTTAGGGTTAGGGTTAGGGTTAGAGTTAGGGTTAGGGTTAGGGTAAGGGTAAGGGTTAGGTTTAGGGTTAGGGTTAGGTTTAGGGTTAGGGTTAGGGTAAGGATAAATGTTAGAGTTAAGGTTAGGGTTAGGGTTCGCGTTAGGGTTAGGGTTAAGATTAGGGTTAGGGTTAGGGTAAGGGTTAGGGTTAAGGTTACGGTTAGGGTAAAGGTTAGGGTTAGGGTTAGGGTTATGTTTAGGGTTGGGGTTAAGGTTAGGATTAGGATTAGGGTAAGGGTTAGGTTAGGGTTAGAGTTAGGGCTAGGGTTAAGGTTAGGGTTAGGTTGCGGTTTAGGGTTAGGATTAGGGTTAGGGTTAGGGTAAGGGTTAGGGTTATGGTTAGGGTTAGTGTTAGGGTTAGGGTAAGGGTAAGGGTTAGGGTTAGGGTTAGGGTTAGGGTTAGGTTTAGTGTTAGGGTTAGATTAGGGGTAAGGGTTAGGGTTAGAGTTAGGGTAAGGGTAAAGTTTAGGGTTAGGATTACGGTTTGGTTTGGGTTGGGTTTAAAGTTGAGGTTAGGGTTAGGGTTAGAGGAAGGGTTAGGGTAAGGTTTAGGGTTAGAGTTAGGGTTAGGGTTAGAGTTATGGTTAGGGTTAGGGTAAGGGAAAGGTTTAGTGGTACGGTTAGGGTTAGGGTAAGGATTAGGGTTATGGGTAGTGTTATTTTTAGGGTTAGGTGAAGGGTTAGGTTTAGGGTTAGGGTTAGGGTTAGGATAAGCGTTAGGGTTAGGGGAAGGGTAAGTGGTAGGGTTAGGGTTCGGGTTAGGATTAGGGTTAGGGTAAGGGTTAGGGTTAAGGTTAAGTTTAGGTTTAAGTTGTGGTTAAGGTAAGGATTAGGGTTAGGGTAAGGATAAGGGTTAGGGTTAGGGTAGGGTTAGGGTAAGTGTTAGGGTTAGGGTTAGGGTTAGGGTAAGGGTAAGGGTAAGGGTTAGGGTTAGGGTTAGGGTTAGGGTAAGGGTTAGGGTTAGGGTTAGGTTTAGGGCTACGGTTAGGGTTAGGGTAGGGTAAGGGTAAGTGCTAGGGTTAGGGTTAGGGTTAGAGGTTAGTGTTAGAGTTAGGGTTAGGATTAGGGTTAGGGTGAGGGTTAGGGTAAGGGTTAGGTTTAGGGTTAGGGTAAGGTTTAGGGTTAGGGTAAGGGTTAGGGTTAGGTTTAGGTTTAGGGTTAGGGTTAGGTTTAGGGTAAGGGTAAAGTTCAAAGTTAGGGTTATGGTTAGTTTTAGGGTTAGGTTAAGGGTTAGGTTTAGGGTTAGGGTTAGAGTTAGGATAAGCTTTAGGGTTAGGGGAAGGGTAAGTGTTAGAGTTAGGGTTTGTCTTAGGGTTAGGGTAAGGCTTAGGGTTAGGGTTAGGGTTAGGTTTAGGTTTGGGGTTAAGGTTAGGGTTAGGGTAAGAGTGAGGGTAAGGGTTAGGGTTAGGGTAGGGTTAGGGCAAGTGTTAGGGTTGGGCTTAGGTTTAGCGTCAGGGTAAGGTTAAGTGTTAGGGTTAGGGTTAGGGTTGGGGTTAGGGTTAGGGGAAGGGTAAGGGTTAGTTTTAAGGTTAGGGTTAGGTTTATGGTTAGGGTTAGGTTTAATGTAAGGGTTAGGGTTAGAGTTAGGTTAAGGGTAAAGGTTAGGGTTAGGGTTAGGGTTGAGGTTAGGGTTAGAGTTAGAGGAAGGGTTAGTTTTAGGGTTAGGGTAAAGTTTAGGGTTAGGGTTACGGTTAGGGTTAGAGTTAGGGTTAGGGTTAGGGTAAGGGTTAGGGTAAGGGTTAGGGTTAAGGTTACGGTTAGGGTAAAGGTTAGGGTTAGGGTTAGGGTTAGGTTTAGGGTTGGGGTTAAGGTTAGGACTAGGATTAGGGTAAGGCTTAGGTTAGGGTTAGAGTTAGGGCTAGGGTTAAGGTTAGGGTTAGGGTGAGGTTTAGGGTTAGGATTAGGGTTAGGGTTAGAGTAATGGTTAGGGTTAGGTTTAGGTTTAATCTTAGTTTTAGGGTAAGGGTAAGGGTTAGTGTTAGCATTAGGGTTAGGGTAAGGGTAAGGGTTAGGGTTAGGGTTAGGGTTAGGTTTAGTGTTAGGGTTAGGGTAAGGGTAAGGGTTAGGGTTAGGGTTAGGGTTAGGTTTAGTGTTAGGGTTAGGGTTAGGGTAAGGGTAAGTGTTAGTGTTAGGATTAGTGTTATGGTTTGGGTTGGGGTTAAAGTTGAGGTTAGGTTTAGGGTTAGAGTAAGGGTTAGGGTAAAGTTTAGGGATAGAGTTAGGGTTAGGGTTAGAGTTAGGGTTAGGGTTAGGGTAAGGGAAAGGTTTAGGGGTAGGGTTAGGGTTAGGGTAAGGGTTAGGTTTAGGGGTAGAGTTATTTTTAGAGTTAGCTGAAGAGTTAGGTTTAGGGTTAGGGTTAGGGTTAGGATAAGCTTTAGGGTTAGGGGAAGGGTAAGTGTTAGGGTTAGGGTTCGGGTTAGGATTAGGGTTAGGGTAAGGGTTAGGGTTAGGGTTAGGGTTAGGTTTAAGTTTGGATTTAAGGTAAGGATTAGGGTTAGGGTAAGGATAAGGGTTAGGGTTAGGGTAGGATTAGGGTAAGTGTTAGGATTAGGGTTAGGGTTAGGATAAGGGTAACGGTTAGGGTTCTGGTTCTGGTTAGGGTTAGGGTAAGGTTTAGGGTTAGGGTTAGTTTAGGGCTACAGTTTGGGTTAGGGTTAGGGTAAGGGTAAGGGCTAGGGTTAGGGTTAGGGTTAGAGGTTAGTGTTAGAGTTAGCGTTAGGTTGAGGGTTAGGTTTAGGGTTAGGGTTAGGGTAAGGGTTAGGGTTAGGGTTAGGGTTAAGGTTAGGGTTAGGGTTAGGGTTAGGGTAAGGGTTAGGGTTAGGTTTGGGGTTAAGGTTAGGGTTTAGGCTTAGAGTAAGTGTTAGGGTTAGGGTTAGGGTAAGTGTTAGGGTTAGGGTAAGGGTTAGGGTTAGGTTTAGGGTTAGGGTTAGGGTAATGGTTAGGGTTAGTGTTAGGGTTAGGTTTAGGGTTAGGGTTAGGTCTAGGGTTAGGGTTAGGATAAGGGTTAGGGTTAGGGTAAGTGTAAGTGTTAGGGTTAGGGTTAGGGTTATGGTTGGGGTAAGGATTAGGGTTAGAGTTAGGGTTAGGTGTTAGGGTAAGAGTAAGGGTTAGGGTTAGGGTTAGGGTAAGGGTTAGGGTTAGGGGTTAGGGTTATTTTTAGGGTTAGGTTAAGGGTTATGTTTAGGGTTAGGGTTAGGGTCAGGATAAGCGTTAGGGTTAAGGGAAGGGGAAGTGTTAGGGTTAGGGTTTGGGTTAGGGTAAGGGTAAGGGTTAGGGTTAGGGTTAGGGTTAGGTTTAGGTTTGGGGTTAAGGTTAGGGTTAGGGTTAGTGTAAGGGTAAGGGTTAGGGTTATGGTAGGGTTAGGGCAAGTGTTAGGGTTAGGGTTAGGGTTTGGGTTAGGGTAAGTGTTAGGGTTAGGGTTAGGGTTAGGGTTAGGGAAAGGGTAAGGGTTAGTGTTAAGGTTAGGGTGAGGTTTAGGTTTTGGGTTAGGTTTAGGGTAAGGGTAAGGGTTAGAGTTAGGTTAAGGGTAAAGGTTAGGGTTAGGGTTACGGTTAGGTTTAGGTTAAGGGTTAGGGTTAGGTTTAGGGTTAGGGTTAGCATAAGGCTTAGGGTTAGGGTAAGTGTAAGTGTTAGGGTTAGGGTTAGGGTTATGGTTGTGGTAAGGATTAGGGTTAGGGTTAGGGTTAGGTGTTAGGGTAAGAGTAAGGGTTAGGGTTAGGGTTAGGGTTAGGTTAAGCGTAAGTTTAGGTTTAGGGTTAGGGTTAGTTTTAGGTTTAGGGTTAGGGTAAGGGTTAGGGCTAGGGTTAGGGTTAGGGTTAGGGATAGGGTTAGGGTTCCGGTTAGGTTTAGGGTTAGGTTTATGGTTATGGTTAAGTTTAGGGTTAGAGTTAGGGTAAGGGTAAGGGTTAGGGTTAGGGTTGGGGTTAGGTTAAGTGTTAGAGTTAGGGTTAGGGTTAGGGCTAGTGTAAGGGTAAGGGTTAGGGTTAACGTTAGGGTTGGTTTAGGGTTAGGGTTAGGCTAAGGGTAAGGTTTAGGGTTAGGTTTACGGTTAGGGTTAGTCTAAGGGTAAGGTTTAGGTTTGGGTTTGGGTTAGGTTTAGGATTAGGATTAGGGTAAGGATAAGGGTTAGATTTCAGGTTAGAATTAGGTTTAGGGTTAGGGTTAAGGTTAGGGTGAGGGTAAGGGTAAGGGTTCGGTTTAGGTTTAGGGTTAGGGTTAGGGTTAGGGTAGGTTTAGGTTTAGGATTAGGGTTAGGGTTTGGGTAATGGTTAGGGTTAGGGTTAAGGTCAGGGTTAGGCTTAGTGTTAGGGTAAGGGTAAGGGTTAGGGTTAGGGTTAGGGTTAGGGTGATGGTTAGGGTTGAGGTTAGGATTAGGGTTAGGGTTAGGGTTAGGCTAAGGGGTAGGGTTAGGGTAGGGTAAGGGTTAGGGTTAGGATTAGGGTTAGGGTAAGGGTTAGGGTTAAGGTTGAGGTTAGGATTAGGGTTAAGGTTAGGCTAAGGGTTAGGGTTAGGGTTAGGGTTAGGGTTGGTGTTAGAGTTAGGATTAGGGTACGGGTCGGGGTTAGGGTTACAGTTAGGGTTAGGATAAGGGTAAGGGTTATGGTTAGGTGTTATGGTTAGTATTAGGGTTAGGTTAAGGGTTAGGGTTAGGGTTAGGGTTAGGGTTAGGGTTAGGTTTAGGGCTACGGTTAGGGTTAGGGTAGGGTAAGGGTAAGTGCTAGGGTTAGGGTTAGGGTTAGAGGTTAGTGTTAGAGTTAGGGTTAGGATTAGGGTTAGGGTGAGGGTTAGGGTAAGGGTTAGGTTTAGGGTTAGGGTAAGGTTTAGGGTTAGGGTAAGGGTTAGGGTTAGGTTTAGGTTTAGGGTTAGGGTTAGGTTTAGGGTAAGGGTAAAGTTCAAAGTTAGGGTTATGGTTAGTTTTAGGGTTAGGTTAAGGGTTAGGTTTAGGGTTAGGGTTAGAGTTAGGATAAGCTTTAGGGTTAGGGGAAGGGTAAGTGTTAGAGTTAGGGTTTGTCTTAGGGTTAGGGTAAGGCTTAGTGTTAGGGTTAGGGTTAGGTTTAGGTTTGGGGTTAAGGTTAGGGTTAGGGTAAGAGTGAGGGTAAGGGTTAGGGTTAGGGTAGGGTTAGGGCAAGTGTTAGGGTTGGGCTTAGGTTTAGCGTCAGGGTAAGGTTAAGTGTTAGGGTTAGGGTTAGGGTTGGGGTTAGGGTTAGGGGAAGGGTAAGGGTTAGTTTTAAGGTTAGGGTTAGGTTTATGGTTAGGGTTAGGTTTAATGTAAGGGTTAGGGTTAGAGTTAGGTTAAGGGTAAAGGTTAGGGTTAGGGTTAGGGTTGAGGTTAGGGTTAGAGTTAGAGGAAGGGTTAGTTTTAGGGTTAGGGTAAAGTTTAGGGTTAGGGTTACGGTTAGGGTTAGAGTTAGGGTTAGGGTTAGGGTAAGGGTTAGGGTAAGGGTTAGGGTTAAGGTTACGGTTAGGGTAAAGGTTAGGGTTAGGGTTAGGGTTAGGTTTAGGGTTGGGGTTAAGGTTAGGACTAGGATTAGGGTAAGGCTTAGGTTAGGGTTAGAGTTAGGGCTAGGGTTAAGGTTAGGGTTAGGGTGAGGTTTAGGGTTAGGATTAGGGTTAGGGTTAGAGTAATGGTTAGGGTTAGGTTTAGGTTTAATCTTAGTTTTAGGGTAAGGGTAAGGGTTAGTGTTAGCATTAGGGTTAGGGTAAGGGTAAGGGTTAGGGTTAGGGTTAGGGTTAGGTTTAGTGTTAGGGTTAGGGTAAGGGTAAGGGTTAGGGTTAGGGTTAGGGTTAGGTTTAGTGTTAGGGTTAGGGTTAGGGTAAGGGTAAGTGTTAGTGTTAGGATTAGTGTTATGGTTTGGGTTGGGGTTAAAGTTGAGGTTAGGTTTAGGGTTAGAGTAAGGGTTAGGGTAAAGTTTAGGGATAGAGTTAGGGTTAGGGTTAGAGTTAGGGTTAGGGTTAGGGTAAGGGAAAGGTTTAGGGGTAGGGTTAGGGTTAGGGTAAGGGTTAGGTTTAGGGGTAGAGTTATTTTTAGAGTTAGCTGAAGAGTTAGGTTTAGGGTTAGGGTTAGGGTTAGGATAAGCTTTAGGGTTAGGGGAAGGGTAAGTGTTAGGGTTAGGGTTCGGGTTAGGATTAGGGTTAGGGTAAGGGTTAGGGTTAGGGTTAGGGTTAGGTTTAAGTTTGGATTTAAGGTAAGGATTAGGGTTAGGGTAAGGATAAGGGTTAGGGTTAGGGTAGGATTAGGGTAAGTGTTAGGATTAGGGTTAGGGTTAGGATAAGGGTAACGGTTAGGGTTCTGGTTCTGGTTAGGGTTAGGGTAAGGTTTAGGGTTAGGGTTAGTTTAGGGCTACAGTTTGGGTTAGGGTTAGGGTAAGGGTAAGGGCTAGGGTTAGGGTTAGGGTTAGAGGTTAGTGTTAGAGTTAGCGTTAGGTTGAGGGTTAGGTTTAGGGTTAGGGTTAGGGTAAGGGTTAGGGTTAGGGTTAGGGTTAAGGTTAGGGTTAGGGTTAGGGTTAGGGTAAGGGTTAGGGTTAGGTTTGGGGTTAAGGTTAGGGTTTAGGCTTAGAGTAAGTGTTAGGGTTAGGGTTAGGGTAAGTGTTAGGGTTAGGGTAAGGGTTAGGGTTAGGTTTAGGGTTAGGGTTAGGGTAATGGTTAGGGTTAGTGTTAGGGTTAGGTTTAGGGTTAGGGTTAGGTCTAGGGTTAGGGTTAGGATAAGGGTTAGGGTTAGGGTAAGTGTAAGTGTTAGGGTTAGGGTTAGGGTTATGGTTGGGGTAAGGATTAGGGTTAGAGTTAGGGTTAGGTGTTAGGGTAAGAGTAAGGGTTAGGGTTAGGGTTAGGGTAAGGGTTAGGGTTAGGGGTTAGGGTTATTTTTAGGGTTAGGTTAAGGGTTATGTTTAGGGTTAGGGTTAGGGTCAGGATAAGCGTTAGGGTTAAGGGAAGGGGAAGTGTTAGGGTTAGGGTTTGGGTTAGGGTAAGGGTAAGGGTTAGGGTTAGGGTTAGGGTTAGGTTTAGGTTTGGGGTTAAGGTTAGGGTTAGGGTTAGTGTAAGGGTAAGGGTTAGGGTTATGGTAGGGTTAGGGCAAGTGTTAGGGTTAGGGTTAGGGTTTGGGTTAGGGTAAGTGTTAGGGTTAGGGTTAGGGTTAGGGTTAGGGAAAGGGTAAGGGTTAGTGTTAAGGTTAGGGTGAGGTTTAGGTTTTGGGTTAGGTTTAGGGTAAGGGTAAGGGTTAGAGTTAGGTTAAGGGTAAAGGTTAGGGTTAGGGTTACGGTTAGGTTTAGGTTAAGGGTTAGGGTTAGGTTTAGGGTTAGGGTTAGCATAAGGCTTAGGGTTAGGGTAAGTGTAAGTGTTAGGGTTAGGGTTAGGGTTATGGTTGTGGTAAGGATTAGGGTTAGGGTTAGGGTTAGGTGTTAGGGTAAGAGTAAGGGTTAGGGTTAGGGTTAGGGTTAGGTTAAGCGTAAGTTTAGGTTTAGGGTTAGGGTTAGTTTTAGGTTTAGGGTTAGGGTAAGGGTTAGGGCTAGGGTTAGGGTTAGGGTTAGGGATAGGGTTAGGGTTCCGGTTAGGTTTAGGGTTAGGTTTATGGTTATGGTTAAGTTTAGGGTTAGAGTTAGGGTAAGGGTAAGGGTTAGGGTTAGGGTTGGGGTTAGGTTAAGTGTTAGAGTTAGGGTTAGGGTTAGGGCTAGTGTAAGGGTAAGGGTTAGGGTTAACGTTAGGGTTGGTTTAGGGTTAGGGTTAGGCTAAGGGTAAGGTTTAGGGTTAGGTTTACGGTTAGGGTTAGTCTAAGGGTAAGGTTTAGGTTTGGGTTTGGGTTAGGTTTAGGATTAGGATTAGGGTAAGGATAAGGGTTAGATTTCAGGTTAGAATTAGGTTTAGGGTTAGGGTTAAGGTTAGGGTGAGGGTAAGGGTAAGGGTTCGGTTTAGGTTTAGGGTTAGGGTTAGGGTTAGGGTAGGTTTAGGTTTAGGATTAGGGTTAGGGTTTGGGTAATGGTTAGGGTTAGGGTTAAGGTCAGGGTTAGGCTTAGTGTTAGGGTAAGGGTAAGGGTTAGGGTTAGGGTTAGGGTTAGGGTGATGGTTAGGGTTGAGGTTAGGATTAGGGTTAGGGTTAGGGTTAGGCTAAGGGGTAGGGTTAGGGTAGGGTAAGGGTTAGGGTTAGGATTAGGGTTAGGGTAAGGGTTAGGGTTAAGGTTGAGGTTAGGATTAGGGTTAAGGTTAGGCTAAGGGTTAGGGTTAGGGTTAGGGTTAGGGTTGGTGTTAGAGTTAGGATTAGGGTACGGGTCGGGGTTAGGGTTACAGTTAGGGTTAGGATAAGGGTAAGGGTTATGGTTAGGTGTTATGGTTAGTATTAGGGTTAGGTTAAGGGTTAGGGTTAGGGTTAGGGTTAGGGTTAGGGTTAGGTTTAGGGCTACGGTTAGGGTTAGGGTAGGGTAAGGGTAAGTGCTAGGGTTAGGGTTAGGGTTAGAGGTTAGTGTTAGAGTTAGGGTTAGGATTAGGGTTAGGGTGAGGGTTAGGGTAAGGGTTAGGTTTAGGGTTAGGGTAAGGTTTAGGGTTAGGGTAAGGGTTAGGGTTAGGTTTAGGTTTAGGGTTAGGGTTAGGTTTAGGGTAAGGGTAAAGTTCAAAGTTAGGGTTATGGTTAGTTTTAGGGTTAGGTTAAGGGTTAGGTTTAGGGTTAGGGTTAGAGTTAGGATAAGCTTTAGGGTTAGGGGAAGGGTAAGTGTTAGAGTTAGGGTTTGTCTTAGGGTTAGGGTAAGGCTTAGTGTTAGGGTTAGGGTTAGGTTTAGGTTTGGGGTTAAGGTTAGGGTTAGGGTAAGAGTGAGGGTAAGGGTTAGGGTTAGGGTAGGGTTAGGGCAAGTGTTAGGGTTGGGCTTAGGTTTAGCGTCAGGGTAAGGTTAAGTGTTAGGGTTAGGGTTAGGGTTGGGGTTAGGGTTAGGGGAAGGGTAAGGGTTAGTTTTAAGGTTAGGGTTAGGTTTATGGTTAGGGTTAGGTTTAATGTAAGGGTTAGGGTTAGAGTTAGGTTAAGGGTAAAGGTTAGGGTTAGGGTTAGGGTTGAGGTTAGGGTTAGAGTTAGAGGAAGGGTTAGTTTTAGGGTTAGGGTAAAGTTTAGGGTTAGGGTTACGGTTAGGGTTAGAGTTAGGGTTAGGGTTAGGGTAAGGGTTAGGGTAAGGGTTAGGGTTAAGGTTACGGTTAGGGTAAAGGTTAGGGTTAGGGTTAGGGTTAGGTTTAGGGTTGGGGTTAAGGTTAGGACTAGGATTAGGGTAAGGCTTAGGTTAGGGTTAGAGTTAGGGCTAGGGTTAAGGTTAGGGTTAGGGTGAGGTTTAGGGTTAGGATTAGGGTTAGGGTTAGAGTAATGGTTAGGGTTAGGTTTAGGTTTAATCTTAGTTTTAGGGTAAGGGTAAGGGTTAGTGTTAGCATTAGGGTTAGGGTAAGGGTAAGGGTTAGGGTTAGGGTTAGGGTTAGGTTTAGTGTTAGGGTTAGGGTAAGGGTAAGGGTTAGGGTTAGGGTTAGGGTTAGGTTTAGTGTTAGGGTTAGGGTTAGGGTAAGGGTAAGTGTTAGTGTTAGGATTAGTGTTATGGTTTGGGTTGGGGTTAAAGTTGAGGTTAGGTTTAGGGTTAGAGTAAGGGTTAGGGTAAAGTTTAGGGATAGAGTTAGGGTTAGGGTTAGAGTTAGGGTTAGGGTTAGGGTAAGGGAAAGGTTTAGGGGTAGGGTTAGGGTTAGGGTAAGGGTTAGGTTTAGGGGTAGAGTTATTTTTAGAGTTAGCTGAAGAGTTAGGTTTAGGGTTAGGGTTAGGGTTAGGATAAGCTTTAGGGTTAGGGGAAGGGTAAGTGTTAGGGTTAGGGTTCGGGTTAGGATTAGGGTTAGGGTAAGGGTTAGGGTTAGGGTTAGGGTTAGGTTTAAGTTTGGATTTAAGGTAAGGATTAGGGTTAGGGTAAGGATAAGGGTTAGGGTTAGGGTAGGATTAGGGTAAGTGTTAGGATTAGGGTTAGGGTTAGGATAAGGGTAACGGTTAGGGTTCTGGTTCTGGTTAGGGTTAGGGTAAGGTTTAGGGTTAGGGTTAGTTTAGGGCTACAGTTTGGGTTAGGGTTAGGGTAAGGGTAAGGGCTAGGGTTAGGGTTAGGGTTAGAGGTTAGTGTTAGAGTTAGCGTTAGGTTGAGGGTTAGGTTTAGGGTTAGGGTTAGGGTAAGGGTTAGGGTTAGGGTTAGGGTTAAGGTTAGGGTTAGGGTTAGGGTTAGGGTAAGGGTTAGGGTTAGGTTTGGGGTTAAGGTTAGGGTTTAGGCTTAGAGTAAGTGTTAGGGTTAGGGTTAGGGTAAGTGTTAGGGTTAGGGTAAGGGTTAGGGTTAGGTTTAGGGTTAGGGTTAGGGTAATGGTTAGGGTTAGTGTTAGGGTTAGGTTTAGGGTTAGGGTTAGGTCTAGGGTTAGGGTTAGGATAAGGGTTAGGGTTAGGGTAAGTGTAAGTGTTAGGGTTAGGGTTAGGGTTATGGTTGGGGTAAGGATTAGGGTTAGAGTTAGGGTTAGGTGTTAGGGTAAGAGTAAGGGTTAGGGTTAGGGTTAGGGTAAGGGTTAGGGTTAGGGGTTAGGGTTATTTTTAGGGTTAGGTTAAGGGTTATGTTTAGGGTTAGGGTTAGGGTCAGGATAAGCGTTAGGGTTAAGGGAAGGGGAAGTGTTAGGGTTAGGGTTTGGGTTAGGGTAAGGGTAAGGGTTAGGGTTAGGGTTAGGGTTAGGTTTAGGTTTGGGGTTAAGGTTAGGGTTAGGGTTAGTGTAAGGGTAAGGGTTAGGGTTATGGTAGGGTTAGGGCAAGTGTTAGGGTTAGGGTTAGGGTTTGGGTTAGGGTAAGTGTTAGGGTTAGGGTTAGGGTTAGGGTTAGGGAAAGGGTAAGGGTTAGTGTTAAGGTTAGGGTGAGGTTTAGGTTTTGGGTTAGGTTTAGGGTAAGGGTAAGGGTTAGAGTTAGGTTAAGGGTAAAGGTTAGGGTTAGGGTTACGGTTAGGTTTAGGTTAAGGGTTAGGGTTAGGTTTAGGGTTAGGGTTAGCATAAGGCTTAGGGTTAGGGTAAGTGTAAGTGTTAGGGTTAGGGTTAGGGTTATGGTTGTGGTAAGGATTAGGGTTAGGGTTAGGGTTAGGTGTTAGGGTAAGAGTAAGGGTTAGGGTTAGGGTTAGGGTTAGGTTAAGCGTAAGTTTAGGTTTAGGGTTAGGGTTAGTTTTAGGTTTAGGGTTAGGGTAAGGGTTAGGGCTAGGGTTAGGGTTAGGGTTAGGGATAGGGTTAGGGTTCCGGTTAGGTTTAGGGTTAGGTTTATGGTTATGGTTAAGTTTAGGGTTAGAGTTAGGGTAAGGGTAAGGGTTAGGGTTAGGGTTGGGGTTAGGTTAAGTGTTAGAGTTAGGGTTAGGGTTAGGGCTAGTGTAAGGGTAAGGGTTAGGGTTAACGTTAGGGTTGGTTTAGGGTTAGGGTTAGGCTAAGGGTAAGGTTTAGGGTTAGGTTTACGGTTAGGGTTAGTCTAAGGGTAAGGTTTAGGTTTGGGTTTGGGTTAGGTTTAGGATTAGGATTAGGGTAAGGATAAGGGTTAGATTTCAGGTTAGAATTAGGTTTAGGGTTAGGGTTAAGGTTAGGGTGAGGGTAAGGGTAAGGGTTCGGTTTAGGTTTAGGGTTAGGGTTAGGGTTAGGGTAGGTTTAGGTTTAGGATTAGGGTTAGGGTTTGGGTAATGGTTAGGGTTAGGGTTAAGGTCAGGGTTAGGCTTAGTGTTAGGGTAAGGGTAAGGGTTAGGGTTAGGGTTAGGGTTAGGGTGATGGTTAGGGTTGAGGTTAGGATTAGGGTTAGGGTTAGGGTTAGGCTAAGGGGTAGGGTTAGGGTAGGGTAAGGGTTAGGGTTAGGATTAGGGTTAGGGTAAGGGTTAGGGTTAAGGTTGAGGTTAGGATTAGGGTTAAGGTTAGGCTAAGGGTTAGGGTTAGGGTTAGGGTTAGGGTTGGTGTTAGAGTTAGGATTAGGGTACGGGTCGGGGTTAGGGTTACAGTTAGGGTTAGGATAAGGGTAAGGGTTATGGTTAGGTGTTATGGTTAGTATTAGGGTTAGGTTAAGGGTTAGGGTTAGGGTTAGGGTTAGGGTTAGGGTTACTTTAGGGGTAAGCATTACGGTTAGGTTTAGGGTTAGGGTAAGTGTTAGTTTTAGGGTTTGGGTTAGGGTTAGGGTTAGGGTAAGGGTAGGGTAAGGGTTAAGGTTAGGGTTAGGTGTTAGGCTTAGGGTTAGGGTTAGGTTTAGGTTTAGGGTTAGGGTTAGTGTAAGGGTAAGGCTTTGGGTTAGGGTTAGGGTTACTTTTAGGGTTAGGGTAAGGGTAAGGGTTAGGTTTAGGGTTAGGGTGAGGGTTTGGTTTAGGTTTAGTATTAGGGTTAGGGTAAGAGTAAGGGTTAGGGTAAGGGTTAGGGTTAGGTTTAGGGTTAGTGTTCGGTTAGGGTAAGGGTAAGGGTTAGGGTTAGGGTTAGGTTAAGCTTTAGGGTTACGGTAAGGGTAAGGGTTAGGTCTAGGGTTAGGGTTAGGGTTAGGTTTAGGGTAAGGGTAAGGGTTATGGTTAGGGTTAGGGTTAGTGTAAGGGTTAGGGTTAGGGTTAATGTTAGTGTTAGAGTTAGGGTAAGGGTTAGGGTTATGGTTAGGGTTGGGGTTAAAGTTGAGGTTAGGGTTAGGGTTAGAGTAAGGGTTAGGGTAACGTTTAGTGTTAGAGTTAGGGTTAGGGTTAGAATTAGGGTTAGGGTTAGGGTAAGGGAAAGTGTTAGGTGTAGGGTTGGGGTTAGGGTAAGGGTTAGGGTTAGGGGTTAGGGTTAGTTTTAGGATAAGGATTAGAGTTAGGATTAGGGTAAGGGAAAGGGTTAGGGTTAGAGTTCGGGTTAGGGTTAGGGTTATGGTAAGGTTTAGGGTTAGGGTTAGGATTAGGTTTAAATTTGAGGTTAAAGTTAGGAGTAGGGTTAGGGTAAGGGTAAGGGTTAGGGTTAGGGTAGGTTTAGGGTTAGGGTTAGGGTTAGGGTTAGGGTAAGGGTGAGGGTTAGGGTTAGGGATAATGTTAGGGTTAGGGTAAGTGTTAGGGTTACGGTTTGGTTTAGGGATATTGTAAGGGTAAGGGTTAGGTTTAAGGTTAGGGTTAGGGTTAGGGTTAGGTTTAGGGTTAGGGTAAGGCAAAGGGTTAGGTTTAGGTTTATTCTTAGGGTAAGGGTAAGGGTTAGGGTTAAGTTTGGTTTACTTTAGGGTTAGGGTAAGAATAAGGGTTAGAGTTAAGGTTAGGGTTAGGGTTAGGGTTAAGGTTAGGGTGAGGGTAAGGGTAAGGGTTAGGGTTAGGATTGGGGTTAGGCTTAGGGTAAGGGTTACGTTTAGGGTTAGTGTTAGCGTTAGGGTAAGGGTTAGGGTTAGGGATAGGGTTAAGGTTTGGCTTAGGGTTAGGTTTACGGTTAGGATTAGGGTTAGGGTTAAGATAAGGTTTAGGTTTAGGTTTAGGGTTAGGGTTAGGCTTAGTGTTAGGGTAAGGGTAAGGGTTAGGGTTAGGGTTAGGGTAAGAGTTAGGGTTAGGGTTAGGGTTATGGTTAGGGTTAGAGTAAGGGTTAGGTTTAGGGTAAGGGTTAGGCTTAGTGTTAGGGTAAGGGTAAGGTTTAGGGTTAGGCTTAGTGTTAGGGTTAGGGTAAGGGTTAGGGTTATGGTTAGGATTAGAGTTAGGGTTAGGTTTAGGGTAAGGGGAAGGATTAGTGTTAGCGTTAGTGTTATGGTTAGCAGAAGGGTTAGGGGTTAGGGTTAGTTTTGGGGTAAGGGTTAGGGTTATGGTTAGGGTAAGGGTTAGGGCTAGGGTTAGGGTTATATTTACTGTTAAGGTTAAGTGTTAGGGTTAGGGTTACGGTAAGGGTTAATTTTAGGGTTAGGGTTAGGGTTAGGATTAGGGTAAGGGTTATGGTAAGGGTTATGGTTAGAGTTAGGGTTAAAGTTGATGTTAGGGTTAGGGTTAGGGTTAGAGTAAGGGTTAGGTTTAGGTTTAGGGTAAGGGTTAGAGTTAGGGTTAGGGTTAGAGTTAGGGTTAGGGTAAGGGTAAGTTTTCGGGTTAGGGTTAGGGTTAGGGTTAGGGTAATATTTAGGGTCAGGGTTAGAATTTGGGTAAGCGTAAGGTTTACGGTTAGGTTTAGGATTAGGGTTAGGGTAAGGGTTAGGGTAAGGGTGAGGGTTAGTGTAAGGGTTAGGTTTAGGGTTAGGTTTAGGGTTGGGGTTAAGGTTAGGCTTAGGGTTAGGGTAAGCGTAAGTGTTAGGGTTAGTGTTAGGGTTAGGGTAATTGTTAGGTGTAGAGTTAGGGTTATAGTTAAGGTAAGGGTTAGGGTTAGGGTTTGGGTTAGGGTAAGGGTTAGTGTTACGGTTAGGCTTAGTGTTACAGTAAGGGTAAGGGTTAGGGTTAGGGTTAGGCTTAGCGTTAAATTTGAGGTTAGGGTTAGGGTTAGGGTTAGGGTTAGACTTAGGGTTAGGGTTAGGGTAAGGGTAGGGGTTAGGGTTAGGGTTAGGGTAAGGGTAAGGGTAAGGGTTAGGGTTACGATTAGGCTTAGGGTTAAGGGTGAGGTTAGCGTTAGGGTTAGGTTTAGGGTAAGGGTTAGGGTTAGGGTTAGGGTAAGGGTTAGTGTTAAGGTTAGGCTTAGTGTTAGAGTAAGGGTAAGGGTTAGGGTTAGGGTTAGGGTTAGGGTTAAGGTTGAGGTTAGGGTTAGGGATAGGGTTAGGGTAAGGGTTAGGGTTAGGCTTATGGTTAGGCTTAGTGTTAGGGTAAGGGTAAGGGTTAGGGTTATGGTTAGGGTTAGGGTTAAGTATGAGGTTAGTGTTAGGGTTAGGGTAAGGTTTAGGGTTAGGGTTAGGGTTAGGTTAGGCTTAGTGTTAGGGTATGGGTAAGAGTTAGGGTTAGGGTTAAGTTTGAGGTTAGGGTTAGGGTTAGGGTTAGGGTAAGGTTTAGGGTTGGGGTTAGGGTAATGGTTAGGGTTAGGGTTAGGGTTAGGGTTAGGCTTAGGGTAAGAGTGAGGGTTAGGGTAAGGGTTAGGTTTAGGGTTAGGTTTAGGGTTGGGGTTAAGTTTAGGGTTAGGGTTAGGGTA
Source organism: Megascapheus bottae (assembly GCA_024803745.1). Taxonomy (NCBI): domain Eukaryota; kingdom Metazoa; phylum Chordata; class Mammalia; order Rodentia; family Geomyidae; genus Megascapheus; species Megascapheus bottae. Next base: position 398,251 of record JANJXV010000676.1, on the reverse strand, counting down.
AGGGTAAGGGTTAGGGTTAGGTTTAGGGTAAGTGTTAGGATTAGGGTTAGGGTTATTGTAAGGGTAAGGGTAAGGGTTAGGTTAGGGTTAGGCTTAGGGTTAAAGTTCAGGTTAGGGTTAGGTTTAGGGTTAGGGTGAGGTATAGGTTAGGGTTAGGGTAAAGGTAAGGTAAGGGTTAGGGTTAGGATTAGGGTTAATATTGAGGTTAGGGTTAGGGTTAGAGTAAAAGTTAGGTTTAGGGTTAGGTTAAGGGTTAGGGTTAGGGTTAGGGTTAGGGTTAGGGTTAAAGTTAGGGTTAGTGTTAGGGTAAGCATAGGGGTTAGGGTTAGGGTTAGGGTTAGGGTTAGGGTAAGGGTTATGGTTAGGGGTTAGGGTTACTATTAGGATTAGGTTAAAGGTTAGGGTTAGGGTTAGTGTTAGGGTTAAGATAAGGGTTAGGGTTAGGGTAAGTGTTAGGGTTAGGGTTTGGGTTAGGTTTAGTGTTGGGGTTAAGCTTAGGGTTAGGGTTACGTTAGGCGTAAGCGTTAGGGTTAGGTTTAGGGTTAGGGTAAGTGTTAGGGTTAGGGTTAGGGTTAGGGTAAGGGTAAGGGTTAGGGTTAGGGTTAGGTGTTAGGCTTAGGGTTAGGGTTAGGTTTAGGTTTAGGGTTAGGGTTAGTGTAAGGGTAAGGGCTTGGGTTAGGGTTAGGGTTACTTTTAGGGTTAGGGTAAGGGTAAGGGTTAGGTTTAGGGTTAGGGTTAGGGTTTGGTTTAGGTTAAGTGTTAGGGTTAGGGTAAGGGTAAGGGTTAGGGTAAGGGTTAGGGTTAGGGTTAGGGTCAGTGTTAGGGTTAGGGTAAGGGTAAGGGTTAGGGTTAGGGTGAGGTTAAGGTTTAGGGTTACGGTAAGGGTAAGGGTTAGGTCTAGGGTTAGGGTTAGGGTTAGGGTTAGGGTAAGGGTAAGGGTAAGGGTTAGTGTTAGGGTTAGGGTAAGGGTTAGGGTTAGGGTTAATGTTAGTGTTAGAGTTAGGGTAAGGGTTAGGGTTATGGTTAGGGTTGGGGTTAAAGTTGAGGTTAGGTTTAGGGTTAGTGTAAGGGTTAGGGTAAGGTTTAGTGTTAGAGTTAGGGTTAGGGTTAGAGTTAGGGTTAGGGTTAGGGTAAGGGAAAGTGTTAGGGGTAGGGTTAGGGTTAGGGTAAGGGTTAGGGTTAGGGGTTAGGGTTAGTTTTAGGATAAGCATTAGAGTTAGGGTTAGGGTTAGGGTAAAGAAAGGGTTAGGGTTAGGGTTCGGGTTAGGTTTAGGGTTATGGTAAGGTTTAGGGTTAGGGTTAGGGTTAGGTTTAAATTTGAGGTTAAGGTTAGGATTAGGGTTAGGGTAAGGGTAAGGGTTAGGGTTAGGTTAGGTTTAGGGTTAGGGTTAGGGTTAGGGTAAGGTTGAGGGTTAGGGTTAGGGGTAGGGTTAGGGTTAGGGTAAGTGTTAGGTTACGGTTAGGTTTAGGGATATTGTAAGGGTAAGGTTTAGGGTTAAGGTTAGGGTTAGGGTTAGGGTTAGGGTTAGGGTAAGGCAAAGGGTTAGGGTTAGGTTTATTCTTAGGGTAAGGGTAAGGGTTAGGGTTGAGTTCGGTTTAGGGTTAGGGTTAGGGTAAGAATAAGGGTTAGAGTTAAGGTTAGGGTTAGGGCTAGGGTTAGGGTTAAGGTTAGGGTGAGGGTTAGGGTTAGGGTAAGAGTTAGGGTTAGGGTTAGGGTTATGGTTAGGGTTAGAGTAAGGGTTAGGTTTAGGGTAAGGGTTAGGCTTAGTGTTAGGGTAAGGGTAAGGTTTAGGGTTAGGCTTAGTGTTAGGGTTAGGGTAAGGGTTAGGGTTAGGGTTAGGATTAGAGTTAGGGTTAGGTTTAGGGTAAGGGTAAGGATTAGGGTTAGCGTTAGGGTTATGGTTAGCGTAAGGGTTAGGGGTTAGTGTTAGTTTTGGGGTAAGGGTTACGGTTAGGGTGAGGGTTAGGGTTAGGACTAGGGTTAGGGTTATATTTAGTGTTAAGGTTGAGTTAAGTGTTAGGATTAGGGTTACAGTAAGGGTTAGTTTTAGGGTTAGGGTTAGGGTTAGGATTAGGGTAAGGGTTATGGTAAGGGTTATGGTTATGGTTAGGGTTAAGGTTGGTGTTAGGGTTAGGGTTAGGGTTAGGGTAAGGGTTAGGTTTAGGTTTAGGGTAAGGGTTAGGGTTAGGGTTAGGGTTAGAGTTAGGGTTAGGGTTAGGTTAAGGGTAAGTTTTCGGGTTAGGGTTAGGGTTAGGGTTAGGGTTAGGGTAAGCATTAGGGTTAGGGGTTAGGGTTAGTTTTAGGGTTATGTTAAGGGTTAGGATAAGGGTTAGGGTTAGGGTTAGGATTAGGGTAAGGTTTAGGGTTAGGGTTAGGGTTAGAGTTAGGATAAGGGTTACGGTTAGGGTTTGGGTTAGGGTTAGGTTAAGGGTTTGGGTTAGGGTTAGGTTTAGGTTTAGGGTTGATGTTAAGGTTAGGTTTAGGGTTAGGGTAAGGGTTAGGGTTATAGTTAGGATTAGGGTTAGGGTTAAGGTTAGGGTTAGGGTTAGGTTTAGGTTTAGGATTAGTGTTAGGGTTAGGGTAAGGTTTAGTGTTAGAGTTAGGGTTAGGGTTAGAGTTAGGGTTAGGGTTAGGGTAAGGGAAAGTGTTAGGGGTAGGGTTAGGGTTAGGGTAAGGGTTAGGGTTAGGGGTTAGGGTTAGTTTTAGGATAAGCATTAGAGTTAGGGTTAGGGTTAGGGTAAAGAAAGGGTTAGGGTTAGGGTTCGGGTTAGGGTTAGGGTTATGGTAAGGTTTAGGGTTAGGGTTAGGGTTAGGTTTAAATTTGAGGTTAAGGTTAGGATTAGGGTTAGGGTAAGGGTAAGGGTTAGGGTTAGGTTAGGTTTAGGGTTAGGGTTAGGGTTAGGGTAAGGGTTAGGGTTAAGGTTAGGGTTAGGGTTAGGGTTAGGGTTAGGGTAAGGCAAAGGGTTAGGGTTACCTTTATTCTTAGGGTAAGGGTAAGGGTTAGGGTTGAGTTCGGTTTAGGGTTAGGGTTAGGGTAAGAATAAGGGTTAGAGTTAAGTTTAGGGTTAGGGTTAGGGTTAGGGTTAAGGTTGGGGTGAGGGTAAGGGTAAGGGTTAGGGTTAGGATTGTGGTTAGGCTTAGGGTAAGGGTTACGTTTAGGGTTAGTGTTAGGGTTAGGGTAAGGGTTAGGGCTAGGGATAGGGTTAAGGTTTGGCTTAGGTTTAGGTTTACGGTTAGGATTAGGGTTAGGGTTAAGTTAAGGGTTAGGGTTAGGTTTAGGGTTAGGGTTAACCTTAGTGTTAGGGTAAGGGTAAGGGTTAGGGTTAGGGTTAGGGTAAGAGTTAGGGTTAGGGTTAGGGTTATGGTTAGGGTTAGAGTAAGGGTTAGGTTTAGGGTAAGGGTTAGCCTTAGTGTTAGGGTAAGGGTAAGGTTTAGGGTTAGGCTTAGTGTTAGGGTTAGGGTAAGGGTTAGGGTTAGGGTTAGGATTAGAGTTAGGGTTAGGTTTAGGGTAAGGGTAAGGATTAGGGTTAGCGTTAGGGTTATGGTTAGCGTAAGGGTTAGGGGTTAGTGTTAGTTTTCGGTAAGGGTTAGGGTTAGGGTTAGGGTAAGGGTTAGGGTTAGGAATAGGGTTAGGGTTATATTTAGTGTTAAGGTTGAGTTAAGTGTTAGGATTAGGGTTACAGTAAGGGTTAGTTTTAGGGTTAGGGTTAGGATTAGGGTAAGGGTTATGGTAAGGGTTATGGTTAGGGTTAGGGTTAAGGTTGGTGTTAGGGTTAGGGTTAGGGTTAGGGTAAGGGTTAGGTTTAGGTTTAGGGTAAGGGTTAGGGTTAGGGTTAGGGTTAGAGTTAGGGTTAGGGTTAGGGTAAGGGTAAGTTTTCGGGTTAGGGTTAGGGTTAGGGTTAGGGTAAGCATTAGGGTTAGGGGTTAGGGTTAGTGTTAGGGTTATGTTAAGGGTTAGGATAAGGGTTAGGGTTAGGGTTAGGATTAGGGTAAGGTTTAGGGTTAGGGTTAGGGTTAGAGTTAGTATAAGGGTTACGGTTAGGGTTTGGGTTAGGGTTAGGTTAAGGGTTTGGTTTAGGGTTAGGATTAGGTTTAGGGTTGGTGTTAAGGTTAGGTTTAGGGTTAGGGTAAGGGTTAGGGTTATAGTTAGGATTAGGGTTAGGGTTAGGCTTAGGTTTAGGTTTAGGATTAGTGTTAGGTTTAGGGTAAGTGTTAAGGTTAGGGTTAGGCTTAGTGTTAGGGTATGGGTAAATATTAGGGTTAGGGTTAGGGTTAACGTTGAGGTTAGGGTTAGGGTTAGGGTTAGGGTAAGAGTTAGGGTTAGGGTTAGGGTAATGGTTAGGGTTAGGGTTAGAGTTAGGGTAAGCATAAGGGTTAGGGTTAGGTTTAGAATTAGAGTTAGGGTAAGGGTTAGGGTAAGGGTGAAGGTTAGGGTAAGAGTTAGGTTTAGGGTTAGGTTTAGGGTTGGGGTTAAGGTTAGGCTTAGGGTTAGGGTAAGGGTAAGGGTTAGGGTTAGGGTTAGGGTTAAGGTAATTGTTAGGTTTAGGGTTAGGGTTAGGGTTAAGGTAAGGGTTAGGGTTAGGGTTAGGGTTAGGCTTAGAGTTAGGGTAAGGGTAAGGGTTAGGGTTAGGGTTAGGGTAAGAGTTAAGGTTAGGGTTAGGGTTAAGGTTAGGGTTAGAGTAAGGGTTAGGTTTAGGGTAAGGGTTAGGCTTAGTGTTATTGTAAGTGTAAGGTTTAGGGTTAGGCTTAGGGTTAAATTTGAGGTTAGGGTTAGGGTAAGGGTTAGGATTAGGGTTAGGGTAAGGGTAAGGGTTAGGTTAGGGTTAGGGTTAAGAATAGGGTTAGGGTTAGGTTTAGGGTTAAGATTAGGGCTAGGGTTAGGTTAAGGGTTAGGGTTAGGGTTAGGGTTAGGCTTAGTATTAGGTAAGGGTAAGGGTTAGGTTTAGAGTTAGGGTTAGGGTTAGGGTTAAGGTTGAGGTTAGGGTTAGGGTTAGAGTAAGGGTTTGGGTTAGGGTTAGGGTAAGGGTTAGGTGAGGATTAGGGTTAGGGTTAGGGTAAGGGTTAGTGTTAGGGTTAGGCTTAGTGTTAGAGTAAGTGTAAGGGTTAGGGTTAGGGTTACGGTTACGGTTAGGGTTAATGTTGAGGTTAAGTTTAGGGGTAGGGTTAGGGTAAGGGTTAGGATTAGGGTTAGGGCAAGGGTGGATTAGGGTTAGGGTTAGGGTAGGGTAAGAGTTACGGTTAGGGTTAGGGTAAGGGTAAGGGTAAGGGTTAGGGTTAGGTGTTAGGATTAATGTTAGGGTTAGGTTAATGGTTAGGATTAGAGTTAGGATAAGGTTTAGGGTTAGGTTAAGGGTAAGTGTTAGGGTTAGGGTTAGGGTTAGGGATAGGGTAAGGGTTAGAGTTACGGTTATGTTTAGGGTTGGGATTAAGTTTAGGGTTAGGGTTAGGGTAAGGGTAAGTGTTAGGGTTAGGGGTAGGGGTAGGGTAAGTGTTAGGGTTAGGGTTAGGGTTAGGGTAAGGGTAAGGGTAAGAGTTAGGGTTACGTTTAGGCTTAGTGTTAAAGGTGAGGTTAGGGTTAGTTTTAGGGTTAGGGTTAGGGTTAGGTTAAGGGTTAGGGTTAGGGTTAAGGTAAGGGTTATGGTAAGTGTGAGCATTGGGTTTAGGGTTAGTCTAAGGGTATGGGTTAGGGTTAGGGTTAGGGTTAAGATTGAGTTTAGGGTTAGGATTAGAGTAAGGGTTAGGGTTACGGTTAGGGTAAGGGTTAGGGTTAGGGTTAGGGTTAAAGTTAGAGTTAGAGTTAGGGTTAGGGTAAGGGTAAGGGTTAGGGTTAGGGTTAGGGTAAGGGTTAGGGTTAGGGGTTAGGGTTAGTGTTAGGGTTAGGTTAAGGGTTAGGGTTAGGGTTAGGGTAAGGGTTAGGTTTAGGGTAAGTGTAAGTGTTAGGGTTAGTGTTAGGGTTATGGTTAGGGTAAGGGTTCTGGTTAGGGTTAGGGGTAGGTGTTAGGATAAGAGTAAGGGTTAGAGTTAGGGTTAGGGTTAGGGTAAGGGTAAGGGTTAGGGTTAGGGTTAGGGTTAAGGTTGATGTTAGGGTTAGGGTTAGGGTTAGGGTAAGGGTTAGGTTTAGGTTTAGGGTAAGGGTTAGGTTTAGGGTTAGAGTTAGGGTTAGGGGTAGGGTAAGGGTAAGTTTTCGGGTTAGGGTTAGGGTTAGGGTTAGGGTAAGCGTTATGGTTAGGGGTTAGCGTTAGTGTTAGGGTTATGTTAAGGGTTAGGATAAGGGTTAGGGTTAGTGTTAGGGTTATGTTAAGGGTTAGGATAAGGGTTAGGGTTAGGGTTAGGATTAGGGTAAGGTGTAGGGTTAGGGTTAGGGTTAGAGTTAGGATAAGGTTTACGGTTAGGGTTAGGGTTAGGGTTAGAGTAAGGGTTTGGGTTAGGGTTAGGATTAGGTTTAGAGTTGGTGTTAAGGTTAGGGTTAGGTTTAGGGTAAGATTAAGGGTTAGGGTTATAGTTAGGGTTAGGGTTAGGGTTAAGGTTAGGGTTAGGGTTAGGTTTAGGTTTAGGATTAGTGTTATGGTTAGGGTAAGTGTTAAGGTTAGGGTTAGGGTTAGGCTTTGTGTTAGGGTATGTGTAAATATTAGGGTTAGGGTTAGGGTTAACGTTGAGGTTAGGGTTAGGATTAGGGTTAGGGTAACAGTTAGGGTTAGGGTTAGGGTAAGGGTTAGGGTTAGGGTTAGAGTTAGGGTAAGCATAAGGGTTAGGGTTAGGTTTAGAATTAGGGTTAGGGTAAGGGTTAGGGTAAGGGTGAAGGTTAGGGTAAGAGTTAGGTTTAGGGTTAGGTTTAAGGTTGGGGTTAAGGTTAGGCTTAGGGTTAGGGTAAGGGTAAGGGTTATGGTTAGGGTTAGGGTTAAGGTAATTGTTAGGTTTAGGGTTAGGGTTAGGGTTAAGGTAAGGGTTAGGGTTAGTGTTTGGTTTAGGGTTAGGGTAAGGGTTAGTGTTTCGGTTAGGCTTAGTGTTAGAGTAAGGGTAAGGGTAGGGTTAGGTGTTAGGGTTAATGTTAGGGATAGGTTAATGGTTAGGATTAGGGTTAGGATAAGGGTTAGGGTTAGGTTAAGGGTAAGTGTTAGGGTTAGGGTTAGGGCAAAGGTAAGTGTAAATGTAACTGTTATGGTTAGGGTTAGGGTTAGGGTTAAAGTTAGAGTTAGAGTTAGGGTTAGGGTAAGGGTAAGGGTTAGGGTTAGGGTTAGGGTAAGGGTTAGGGTTAGGGGTTAGGGTTAGTGTTAAGGTTAGGTTAAGTGTTAGGGTTAGGGTTAGGGTTAGGATAAGGGGTAGGTTTAGGGTAAGTGTAAGTGTTAGGGTTAGTGTTAGGGTTATGGTTAGGGAAAGGGTTCTGGTTAGGGTTAGGGGTAGGTGTTAGGATAAGAGTAAGGGTTAGGGTTAGGGTTAGGGTTAGGGTAAGGGTAAGGGTTAGGTTTAGGGTTAGGGTTAGGGTTAGGTTTAGGTTTAGGTTTAGGGTAAGGGTTAGGGTTAGGATTAGAGTTAGGGTTAGGGTTAGGGTAAGGGTAAGTTTTCGGGTTAGGGTTAGGTTTAGGGTTAGGGTAAGCGTTAGGGTTAGGGGTTAGGGTTAGTGTTAGGGTTATGTTAAGGGTTAGGATAAGGGTTAGGGTTAGGGTTAGGATTACAGTAAGGTTTAGGGTTAGGGTTAGGGTTAGAGTTAGGATAAGGGTTACGGTTAGGGTTACGGTTAGGGTTAGGGTAAGTGTTTGGGTTAGGGTTAGGATTAGGTTTAGGGTTGGTGTTAAGGTTAAGGTTAGGATTAGGGTAAGATTATGGGTTAGGGTTATAATTAGGGTTAGGGTTAGGCTTAAGGTTAGGGTTAGGTTTAGGTTTTGGTTTAGGATTAGTGTTAGGGTTAGGGTAAGTGTTAAGGTTAGGGTTAGGGTTAGGCTTAGTGTTAGGGTATGTGTAAATATTAGGATTAGGGTTAGGGTTAACGTTGAGGTTAGGGTTAGGGTTAGGGTTAGGGTAAGAGTTAGGGTTAGGGTTAGGGTAATGGTTAGGGTTAGGGTTAGAGTTAGGGTAAGCGTAAGGGTTAGGGTTAGGTTTAGAATTAGGGTTAGGGTAAGGGTTAGGGTAAGGGTGAAGGTTAGGGTAAGTGTTAGGTTTAGGGTTAGGTTTAGGGTTGGGGTTAAGGTTAGCCTTAGGGTTAGGGTAAGGGTAAGGGTTATGGTTAGGGTTAGGGTTAAGGTAATTGTTAGGTTTAGGGTTAGGGTTAGGATTAAGGTAAGGGTTATGGTTAGTGTTAGGTTTAGGGTTAGGGTAAGGATTAGTTTTTCGGTTAGGCTTAGTGTTAGAGTAAGGGTAAGGGTTAGGGTTAGGGTTAGGCTTAGGGTTAAATTTGAGGTTAGGGTTAGGGTAAGGGTTAGGATTAGGGTTAGGGTAAGGGTAAGGGTTAGGTTAGGGTTAGGGTTAAGAATAGGGTTAGGGTTAGGTTTAGGGTTAAGATTAGGGCTAGGGTTAGGTTAAGGGTTAGGGTTGGGGTTAGGGTTAGGGTTAGGCTTAGTATTAGGTAAGGGTAAGGGTTATGTTTAGAGTTAGGGTTAGGGTTAGGGTTAAGGTTGAGGTTAGGGTTAGGGTTAGAGTAAGGGTTTGGGTTAGGGTTAGGGTAAGGGTTAGGTAAGGATTAGGGTTAGGGATAGGGTAAGGGTTAGTGTTAGGGTTAGGCTTAGTGTTAGAGTAAGTTTAAGGGTTAGGGTTAGGGTTAGGGTTACGGTTAGGGTTAATGTTGAGGTTAAGTTTAGGGGTAGGGTTAGGGTAAGGGTTAGGATTAGGGTTAGGGCAAGGGTGGATTAGTGTTAGGGTTAGGGTAGGGTAAGGGTTAGGGTTAGGGTAAGGGTAAGGGTAAGGGTTAGGGTTAGGTGTTAGGGTTAATGTTAGGGTTAGGTTAATGGTTAGGATTAGGGTTAGGATAAGGGTTAGGGTTAGGTTAAGGGTAAGTGTTAGGGTTAGGGTTAGGGTTAGGGTAAGGGTAAGGGTTAGGGTTAGGGTTAGGGTAAGGGTTAGGGTTAGGGGTTAGGGTTAGTGTTAGGGTTAGGTTAAGGGTTAGGGTTAGGGTTAGGGTTAGGTTTACGGTAAGTGTAAGTGTTAGGGTTAGTGTTAGGGTTATGGTTAGGGTAAGGGTTCTGGTTAGGTTTAGGGGTAGGTGTTAGGATAAGAGTAAGGGTTAAGGTTAGGGTTAGGGTTACGGTAAGGCTAAGGGGTAGGGTTAGGGTTAGGGTTAGGGTTAGTTTTAGGGTTAAGGTTAGGGTAAGGGTAAGGGTTAGGGCTAGGGTTAGGGTTAGGGTAGGGAATGCATAAGGTTTAGAGTTAGGTTTAGGGTTATGATAAGGATTAGCGTTAGGGTTAGGGTTCGGATAAGGTTAGGGTTAGGGTTAGGGTTAGCGTTAAGGTTAGGGTTAGGGTTAGGGTTAGGGTAAGGGTGAGGGTTAGGGTTCAGGTTAGGGTTACGGTTAGGGTTAGGGGTTAGGGTTAGTGTTAGTGTTAGGTTTAGAGTTAGGGTTAGGGTAAGGATAAGAGTTAGGGTTAGGGATACGGTTAGGTTTCGGGTGGTTATGGTTAGGGTTAGGGTAAGGAGTAGGGTTAGGGTTAGGTTTAGGTTTAGAGTTAGTCTAAGGTTAAGGGTTAGGTTTAGGGTTAGGGTTAGGATTAGGGTAAGGATGAGGATTAGAGTTCAGGTTATCGTTAGGGTTAGGGTTAGGGTAAGGGTTAGGGTTAAAGTTAGGGTTAAGGTAAGGGTTAGGGTTAGGGTAAGTGTAAGGGTGATGGTTAGGTTTAGGGTTAGGGTTAGGTTAGAGTTGGGGTTAAGGTTAGGGGTAGGGTCAGGTTAAGGGTAAGGTTTGGGTTACATTTAGGGTTAGGGTATGGGTAAGGGTTAGGTTTAGGGTTAGGGTTAGGTTTAGGGTTAGAGTTGGGGTAAGGATAAGGGTTAGAGTTAAGGTTAGCGTTAGGGTTAGTGTTAGGGTTAAGGTTATGGTGAGGGTAAGGGTAAAGGTTAGGGTTCGGTTTAGGTTTAGGGTTAGGGTAAGTTTAAGAGTGAGGGTTATGTTTAGGGTTAGGTTTATGGTTAGGGGTAGGGTTAGGCTAAGAATAAGGGTTAGGGTTAAGGTTAGGGTTAGGGTTAGGTTTAGATTTACAGTTAGGGTTAGGGTAAGGGTAAGGGTTAGAGTTAGGATTAGGGTTAGGGTTAGGGTAATGGTTAGGGGTAGGGTTAGGGATAGGGATAGTGTAAGGGTAAGGGTTAGGGTTAGGGTTAGGGTTAGGGTTAGGGTTATGGTTAAGTTACTTTTAGTGTTAGGGTACTTTTAAGGATTAGGGTTAGGGTTAGGGATAGGGTTAGGTTTCGGGTTAGGTTTAGGGTTAGGGTTAGGATAAGGAGTAGGGTTAGGGTCATGGTTATGGTTAAAGTTAGGGTTAGAGTTAGGGTAAGGGTAAGGGTTAGGGTTAGGGTTAGGATTATGGTAAGTGTTAGAGTCAGGGTTAGGGTTAGGGTTAGGGTAAGGGTAAGGGTTAGGGTTAAGGTAAGGGTTAGGGTTAGGGTTAGGATAAGGGTAAGGTTTAGGGTTAGGTTTAGGATTACAGTTAGTCTAAGGGTAAGGCTTAGGTTTAGGGTTAGGGTTAGGTTTAGGGTTAGGGTTAGGGTAAGGATGAGGGTTAGAGTTCAGGTTAGCGTTAGGGTTAGTGTTAGGGTTATGGTTAGGGTGAGGGTAAGGGTAAGGGTTAGGGTTAGTTTTAGGGTTAGGGTTAGGGTTAGGGTAAGGGTAAGGGTTAGTGTTAGAGTTAGGGTTAGGGTTAGGGTTAACGTTAGGGTTAGGGTTAGTTGTACGGTTAGGATTAGGTTAGGGTTAGGGTTAGGGTTAGGGTCAGGGTTAGGGTTAGGATTAGGGTAAGGGTGAGGGTTAGGTTTAGGGTTAGGGTTAAGGTTGAAGTTAGGATTAGGGTTAGGGTTAGGGTAAGGTTTAGGTTTAGGTTTAGGGTAAGGGTTAGGGTTAGGGTAAGGTTAAGGGTTACGGTTATGGTTAGGGTTAGGGTTGATATTAGGGTTAGATTAGAGGAAGGGTTACGGTTTGGGTTAGGGTTAGAGTTACGTTTAGGGTTAGAGTAAGGGTAAGGGTTCGGGGTTAGGTTTAATATTAGGGTTAGGTTAAGGATTAGGGTTTAGGGTTAGGGTTAGGATAAGTTTTAGGGTTAGGGTAAGGGTAGGTCTTAGGGTTGGGTTAATGTTAGGGTAACGGGTATTGTTAGGGTTAGGTTTAGGGTTGGGTTAAGGATAGGGTTAGGGTTAGGATAAGGGTAATTGTTAGGGTTAGGATTCGGGTTAGGGTAAGTGTTAGGGTTAGGGTTAGGGTTAGGGTTAGAGTAAGTGTAAGGGTAAGGGTTAGGGTTAGTGTTAGGCTTTGGGTTAAGGTTGAGGTTAGGGTTAGGGTTAGGGTAAGGGTTAGGTTTACGGTTAGGCTAAGGTTTAGGGTAAGGGTGAGGGTTAGTGTTAGGGTTAGGTTAAGTGTTTGGGTTAGGGTTAGGGTTAGGATAAGTGTTATGGTTAGGGTAAGGGTAAGTGTTAGGGTTAGGGTTAGGGTTAGGGTTAGTGTAAGGGTTAGGGTTAGGGTTAGGTTTAGGTGTTAGGATTAGAGTTAGGGTTAGGGTTAGGGTTAGGCTTAGGGTCAGGTTAGGGTTAGGGTTAGGGTTGGGGTTAAGGTTAGGCTTAGGGTTAGGGTAAGGTTAAGGGTTAGGGTTAGGGTTAGGGTTAGGGTAATTGTTAGGGTTAGGGTTAGAGTTAGGGTTAAGGTAAGGGTTACGGTTAGGGTTAGGGTAAGGAGTAGTGTTACGGTTAGGCTTAGTGTTAGAGTAAGGGTAAGGGTTAGGGCTAGGGTTAGGCTTAGGGTTAAATTTGAGGTTAGGTTTAGGGTTAGGGTTAGGGTAAGGTTTAGGGTGAGGGTTAGGGTAAGGTTTAGGGTTAGGATGAGGTATAGGGTTAGGGTTAGGGTTAGGGTAAGGGTTAGGGTTAGGGTTAGGGTTAAGATTGAGTTTTAGGTTAGGGTTAGAGTAAGGGTTAGGGTTAGGGTTAGGATAAGGGTTAGGGGTAGGGTTAGGGTAAGGGTAGGGGTTAGGGTTAGGGTTAGGGTAAGGGTAAGGGTAAGGGTTAGGGTTACGGTTAGGCTTAGGGTTAAGGGTGAGATTAGGGATAGGGTTAGGGTTAGGGTTAGGGTAAAGGTTAGGTTTAGGGTTAGGGTAAGGGTTAGTGTTAGGGTTAGGGTTAGTGTTAGAGTAAGGGTAAGGGTTAGAGTTAGGGTAGGGTTAGGGTTAAGGTAGAGGTTAGGGTTAGGGTTAGGGTTAGGGTAAGGGTTAGGGTTAGGGGTTAGGGTTAGTGTTAGGGTTAGGTTAAGGGTTAGGGTTAGGGTTAGGGTTAGGATAAGGGTTAGGTTTAGGGTAAGTGTAAGTGTTAGGTTTAGTGTTAGGGTTATGGTTAGGGTAAGGGTTCTCGTTAGGGTTAGGGGTAGGTGTTAGGATAAGAGTAAGGGTTAGGGTTAGGGTTAGGGTTAGGGTAAGGGTAAGGGTTAGGGTTAGGGTTAGGGTTAGGGTTAGTTTTAGGGTTAGGGTTAGGGTAAGGGTAAGGGTTAGGCCTAGGGTTAGGGTTAGGGTAGGGAAAGCATAAGGTTTAGAGTTAGGTTTAGGGTTATGATAAGGATTAGCGTTAGGGTTAGGGTTCGGGTAAAGGTTAGGGTTAGGGTTAGGGTTAGCGTTAAGTTTAGGGTTAGGGTTAGGGTAAGGGTGAGGGTTAGGGTTAAGGTTAGGGTTACGGTTAGGGTTAGGGGTTAGGGTTAGTGTTAGTGTTAGGTTTAGAGTTAGGGTTAGGGTAAGGATAAGAGTTAGGGTTAGGGATACGGTTAGGTTTTGGGTGGTTATGGTTAGGGTAAGGGTAAGGAGTAGGGTTAGGGTCATGGTTATGGTTAAAGTTAGGGTTAGAGTTAGGGTAAGGGTAAGGGTTAGGGTTAGGGTTAGGGTTAGGGAAAGTGTTAGAGTTAGGGGTAGTGTTAGGGTTAGGGTAAGGGTAAGCGTTAGGGTTAAGGTAAGTGTTAGGGTTAGGGTTAGGGTAAGGATAAGGTTTAGGGTTAGGTTTAGGGTTAGAGTTAGTCTAAGGGTAAGGGTTAGATTTAGGGTTAGGGTTAGGATTAGGGTAAGGATGAGGGTTAGAGTTCAGGTTATCGTTAGGGTTAGGGTTAGGGTAAGGGTTAGGGTTAAAGTTAGGGTTAAGGTAAGGGTTAGGGTTAGGGTTAGGGTAAGGGTAAGGGTGAGGGTTAGGTTTAGGGTTAGGTTTAGGGTTAGGGTTAGGTTAGGGTTGGGGTTAAGGTTAGGGATAGGGTCAGGTTAAGGGTATGGTTTGGGTTACGTTTAGGGTTAGGGTAAGGGTAAGGGTTAGGTTTAGGGTTAGGCTAAGGGTTAGGGTAAGGGTGAGGGTTAGTGTTAGGGTTAGGGTAAGTGTTTGGGTTAGGGTTAGGGTTAGGTTTAGGTGTTAGGATTAGGGTTAGGGTTAGGGTTAGGGTTAGGCTTAGTGTTAGGGTAAGGGTAAGGGTTAGGGTTAAGGGTGAGATTAGGGTTAGGGTTAGGGTTAGGGTTAGGGTAAGTGTTAGGGTTAGGGTTAGGCTTAGGGTCAGGTTCGGGTTAGGGTTAGGGTTAGGGTTGGGGTTAAGGTTAGGCTTAGGGTTAGGGTAAGGTTAAGGGTTAGGGTTAGGGTTAGGGTTAGGGTAATTGTTAGGGTTAGGGTTAGAGGTAGGGTTAAGGTAAGGGTTAGGGTTAGGGTTAGGGTAAGGATTAGTGTTATGGTTAGGCTTAGTGTTAGAGTAAGGGTAAGGGTTAGGGCTAGGGTTAGGCTTAGGGTTAAATTTGAGGTTAGGTTTAGGGTTAGGGTTAGGGTAAGGTTTAGGGTGAGGGTTAGGGTAAGGTTTAGGGTTAGGATGAGATATAGGGTTAGGGTTAGGGTTAGGGTAAGGGTTAGGGTTAGGGTTAGAGTTAAGATTGAGTTTTAGGTTAGGGTTAGAGTAAGGGTTAGGGTTAGGGTTAGGGTAAGGGTTAGGGTTAGTGTTAGGGTAAGGGTAAGGGTTAAGTTTAGGGTTAGGGTTACGGTTAGGGAAAGGGTAAGGGTTAGGGTTAGGTTTAGGTTTAGGATAAGGATTTGGTTTAGGGTTAGGGTTAGGGTAAGGGATGGGTTTAGGGTTAGTGTTAGCATTAAGGTTAGGGTTAGTATTAGGTTTAGGGTTAGGTTTAGGGTTAGGGGTAAGGTAAGGATAAGAGTTAGGGATAGGGATACCGTTAGGCTTCGGTTTAGGTTTAGGTTTAGGGTTAGGGTAAGGGTTAGGATTAGCGTTAGGGTTATGGTTAAGGTTAGGTTTAGGGTTAGGGTAAGGGAAAGGGTTAGGGTTAGGGTTAGGTTTAGGGTTAGTGTTAGGGTTAGGGTTATGGTTATGGTTATGGTTAGGGTTGGGGTTATGGTAAGGGTAAGGGTAAGGATTAGAGTTAAGGTTAGGGTTAGGGTTCGCGTTAGGGTTAAGTTTAGGGTGAGGGTAAGGTTTAGGGTTAGGGTTAGGGTTATCGTTAGGATTAGGGTTAGGTTTAAGGTTACGGTTTATGTTAGGGTTAGGGTTAGGGTTAGGGTAAGGTTATGTGTTAGAGTAAGGGTTTGGGTTAGGGTTAGGGTAAGTGTTAGGGTTAGGGTTAGGGTTACGGTTAGGGTTAGAGTAAGGGTAAGGGTTAGGTTTGAAGTTAGGGTTAGGATTAGGGTTAGGGATTGGGTTACGGTAAGGGTAAGGGTAAGGGTTAGGGTTAGGGTTAGGGTTAGGTTTAGGGTTAGGGTTAGGCTAAGGATAAATGTTAGAGTTAAGGTTAGGGTTAGGGTTAGGCTTAGTGTTAGAGTAAGGGTAAGGGTTAGGGTTAGGGTTAGGGTTAAGGTTAGGGTTAATGTTGAGGTTAGGGTTAGGGTTAGGGTTATGTTTAGGGTGAGGGTAAGAGTAAGAGTTAGGGTTAAGATTAGGGTAAGGGTTAGGGTTAGGATTAGGTTTAGGGTTAGGGAAAGGGTTAGGGTTAGAGTTAGGGTGAGGGTTAGGCTTAGTATTAGGGTAAGGGTAAGGGTTAGGGTAAGGGTTAGGCTTAGGGTTAGGGTTAAGGTTAGGGTTAATGTTGAGGTTAGGGTTAGGGTTAGGGTTATGTTTAGGGTGAGGGTAAGAGTAAGAGTTAGGGTTAAGATTAGGGTAAGGGTTAGGGTTAGGATTAGGTTTAGGGTTAGGGAAAGGGTTAGGGTTAGGGTTAGGGTAAGGATAGTGTTAGGTTTAGGCTTAGTGCTAGCGTAAGGGTAATGGTTAGGGTTAGGGTTAGGGTTATGGGTAAGGTTGAGGTTAGGGTTAGGGTTAGGGTTAGGGTAAGGGTTAGGATTACGGGTTACGGTAAGGGTGGGTTAGGGTTAGGGTTAGGGTAGGGTAAGGGTTAGGGTTAGGGTTAGGGTTAGGTTTAGTATTAGGGTAAGCGTAAGGGTTAGGGTTAGGGTTAGGGTTATGGTTAGGGTGAGGGTAAGGGTAAGGTTTAGGGTTAAGATTAGGGTCAGAGTTAGGGTTAGGATTAGGGTTAGGGTAAGGTTAAGGGTTAGGTTAGGGTTAGGGTTAAGAATAGGGTTAGGGTTAGGTTTAGGGTTAAGATTAGGGTTAGCCTTAGGTTAAGGTTAAGGGTTAGGTTTAGGTTTAGGGTTAGGGTTATGGTAAGGGTAAGGGTTAGGTTAGGGTTAGGATTAGGGTTAGAGTTAGGGTTAGGGTAAGGATAAGTGTTAGGGTAAAGATTAGGGTTAAGGTTAGGGTAAGGGTGAGCGTAATGGTAAGGGTTAGTTTTAGGTTTAGGTTTAGGGTTAGGGTAAGAGTAAGGGTTAGGGTTAGGGTTAGGGTTAGGTTTAGGGTTAGGGTTACGTTTAGGGTTAAGGTAAGGGTAAGGGTTAGGGTTAAGGTTAGGTTTAGGGTTAGGTTTAGGCTTAGGGTTAGGATTAGGGTAAGGGTAAGTGTTAAGGTTAGGATTAGGGTTAGGGTTAGGTTTATGGTTAGGGTTATGGTTAGGGTAAGGGTTAGTGTTAGGATTAGGGTTACGGTTAGGGTTAGGGTTAGGGTTAGGGTTAGGGTTAAGGTTAGGGTAAGGGTGAGCGTAACGGTAAGTGTTAGGTTTAGGTTTAGGGTTAGGGTTATCTTAAGTGTAAGGGTTAGGGTTAGGATTAGGGTTAGGGTTAGGGTAAGGGTTAGGTTTAGGGTTAGGGTTAAGGTTAGGGTTAGGGTTAGTTTTAGGGTTAGGGTTAGGGTTAGGTTTAGGGGATAGGGTTAGGGGTAGGTGTTAGGGTTAGGGTTAGGGTAAGGGTTAGGGTTAGGGGTTGGGGTTAGTGTCAGGGATAGGTTAAGGGTTAGGGTTAGGGTTAGGGTTAGGATAAGGGTTAGGGTTAGTGTTAGGGTTAGAGTTAAGGTAAGGGTAAGTTTTTGGGTTAGGGTTAGGGTTAAGGTTAGGGTTAGGGTTAGGGTTGGAGTTAAGATTAGGGTTAGGGTTAGGGTAAGCGTAAGGGTTAGGGTTAGGTTTAGGGTTAGGGTAAGTGTTAGGGTTAGTGTTAGCGTTAGGTTTAGGGTTATTGTTAGGGTAAGGGTAAGGGTTAGGGTTGGGGTTAGGGTTAGGTGTTAGGGTTAGTGTTAGGGTTAGGATTAGGTTTACGATTAGGGTTAGGGTAAGGGTAAGGGTTAGGGTTAGTTTTCGTGTTAGCTTTTTGGTTAGGGTTAGTGTAAGGGTAAGGGTTAAGTTTAGTGTTAAGGTTAAGGTTAGGATTAGTTTTAGGGTTAGGTTTAGGGTTAGGTTTAGGTTTAGGTTTAGTGTAAGGGAAAGGGTTAGTATTAGGGTTAGGGTTAGGGAAAGGGTAAGGGTTCGGGTTAGGGTTAGGTTAAGGATTAGGGTTAGGGTTAGGGTTAGGGTAAGGGTTAGGTTTAGGGTTAGGGTAAGGGTTAGGGTTAGGGATAGGGTTACGGTTAGGCTTAGGTGTTATGGTTAGGGTTAGGTTTAGGGATAGGTTTAGGGTAAGGATAAGAGTTAGGGTTAGGGATAGGGTAGGGTACAGGTAAGGGTAAGGGTTAAGGTTAGGGTTAAGGTTAGGGTTAGGGTTTGGGTAAGGGTAAGGTTTACGGTTTGGGTTAGGGTTAGGGTTAGGGTAAGGGTTAGGGTTAGGGTTAGGGTTAGGTTTAGGGTATGGGTAAGGGCTAGGGTTAAGGTTAGGGTTAGGGTAAGGGTTAGGGTTAGGGTAAGGGTAAGGTTTAGGGTTACGGTTAGAATTAGGATTAGGGTTAGGGTAAGGGTTAGGGTTAAGTTTAGGGTTAGGGCTAGTTTTAGGGTTAGGGTTAGTTTTAGGGTAAGGGTAAGGGTTAGGGTTAGGATTAGGGTTAGGGTTAGGGTAAGGGGTAGGATTAGCGTTAAGGTTAGGGTTAGGGTTCGGGTAAGGGTAAGCGTTAGGTTTAGCGTTAGGGTTAGGTTTAGTGTTGGAGTTAAGGTTAGGGTTAGGGTAAGGGTTAGGGTTAGGGTTAGGGTTAGGTTTTGGGTTAGGTTTAGGGTTAGGGTTAGGGTTAGGTTTAGGGTTAGGGTTAGGGTAAGGGTTAGGGTTAGGGTAAGGGTAAGTGATAGGGTTAGGGTTAGGGTTACGGTTAGGGTTAGAGTAAGGGTAAGGGTTAGGTTTAAAGTTAGAGTTAGGGTTAGGGTTAGGGATAGGGTTACAGTAAGGGTAAGGGTAAGGGTTAGGGTTAGATTTAGGGTTAGGGTAATGGTAAGGGTTAGGTTTAGGGTTAGGGTTAGGGTTAGGCTAAGGATAAATGTTAGAGTTAAGGTTAGGGTTAGGGTAAGGGTTAGGGTTAGGCTTAGTGTTAGAGTAAGTGTAAGGGTTAGGGTTAGGTTTAGGTTTAAGGTTATGGTTAATGTTGAGGTTAGGGTTAGGGTTAGGGTTATGTTTAGGGTGAGGGTAAGAGTAAGGGTTATGGTTAAGATTAGGGTAAGGGTTAGGGTTAGGATTAGGTTTAGGGTTAGGGAGAGGGTTAGGGTTAGAGTTAGGGTGAGGGTTAGGCTTAGTATTAGGGTAAGGGTAAGGGTTAGCGTAAGGGTTAGGGTTCGGTTTAGGGTAAGGATAGTGTTAGGTTTAGGCTTAGTGCTAGCGTAGGGGTAATGGTTAGGGTTAGGGTTAGGGTTAAGGTTGAGGTTAGGGTTAGGGTTAGGGATAGGGTAAGGGTTAGGATTAGGGTTAGGGTAAGGGTGGGTTAGAGTTAATGTTAGGGTAGGGTAAGGGTTAGGGTTAGGGTTAGGTTTAGTATTAGGGTAAGCGTAAGGGTTAGGGTTAGGGTTAGGGTTAGGGTGAGGGTAAGGGTAAGGGTTAGGGTTAAGATTAGGGTCAGGGTTAGGGTTAGGATTAGGGTTAGGGTAAGGGTAAGGGTTAGGTTAGGGTTAGGGTTAAGAATAGGGTTAGGGTTAGGTTTAGGGTTAAGATTAGTGTTAGCCTTAGGTAAGGGTAAGGGTTAGGTTTAGGTTTAGGGTTATGGTTATGGTAAGGGTAAGGGTTAGGTTAGGGTTAGGTTTAGGGTTAGAGTTAGGTTTAGGGTAAGGATAAGTGTTAGGGTAAAGATTAGGGTTAGGGTTAGGGTTAGGGTTAAGGTGAGGTAAGGGTGAGCATAATGGTAAGGGTTAGTTTTAGGTTTAGGTTTAGGGTTAGGGTAAGAGTAAGGGTTAGGGTTAGGGTTAGGTTTAGGGTTAGGGTTAGGTTTAGGGTTAAGGTAAGGGTAAGGGTTAGGGTTAAGGTTAGGTTTAGGGTTAGGTTTAGGCTTAGGGTTAGGATTAGGGTAAGGGTAAGTGTTAGGGTTGGGATTATGGTTAGGGTTAGGTTTATGGTTAGGGTTAGGGTTAGGGTAAGGGTTAGTGTTAGGGTTAGGGTTACGGTTAGGTTTAGGTTTAGGGTTAGGGTTAGGGTTAGGGTAAGGATAAATGTTAGGGTTAAGATTAGGGTTAGGGTTAGGGTTAGGGTTAAGGTTAGGGTAAGGGTGAGCGTAACGTTAAGGGTTAGGTTTAGGTTTAGGGTTAGGGTTAGGTTAAGTGTAAAGGTTAGGGTTAGGATTAGGGTTACGGTTAGGGTAAGGGTTAGGGTTAGGTTTAGGGTTAAGGTTAGGGTTAGGGTTAGTTTTAGGGTTAGGGTTAGTGTAAGTGTAAGGGTTAGGTGTAGAATTAGTGTTAGCGTTAGGGTAAGGGTTAGGGTTTGTGTTAGGGTTAGGGTTTGGTGTAGGGTTATGGTTAGTGTAAGGTTAAGGGTTAGGGTTAGGGTTAGGGTAAGTGTTAGGGTTAGAGTTAGGGTTAGGGTAAGGGAAAGGGTTAGGGTTAGGTTTAGGGTTAGGGTTATGGTAAGGGTTAGGGTTAGTGTTAGGGTTAGGGTTTGGTTTAGGGTTATGGTTTAGGGTTATGGTTAGTGTAAGGGTAAGTGTTAGGGTTAGGTTTAGGGGTTAGAGTTAGGGGTAGGTGTTAGGGTTAGTGTTAGGGTTAGAGTAAGGTTTAGGGTTAGGGGTTAGGGTTAGTGTCAGGGTTAGGTTAAGGGTTAGGGTTAGGGTTAGGGTTAGGATAAGGGTTAGGGTTAGTGTTAGGGTTAGAGTTAAGGTAAGGGTAAGTTTTTGGGTTAGGGTTAGGGTTAAGGTTAGGGTTAGGGTTAGGGTTGGAGTTAAGATTAGGGTTAGGGTTAAGGTACACGTAAGGGTTAGGGTTAGGTTTAGGGTTAGGGTAAGTGTTAGGGTTAGTGTTAGCTTTAGGTTTAGGGTTATTGTTTGGGTAAGGGTAAGGGTTAGGGTTAGGGTTAGGGTTAGGTGTTAGGGTTAGAGTTAGGGTTAGGTTTAGGTTTACGATTAGGGTTGGGGTAAGGGTAAGGGTTAGGGTTAGTTTTCGTGTTAGCTTTAGGGTTAGGGTTAGTGTAAGGGTAAGGGTTAGGGTTAGTGTTAAGGGTTAAGGTTAGGATTAGTTTTAGGGTTAGGGTTAGGGTTAGGTTTAGGTTTAGGTTTAGTGTAAGGGAAAGGGTTAGGATTAGGGTTAGGGTTAGGGAAAGGGTAAGGGTTCGGGTTAGGGTTAGGTTAAGGATTAGGGTTAGGGTTAGGGTTAGGGTAAGGGTTAGGGTTAGGGTTAGGGTAAGGGTTAGGGTTAGAGATAGGGTTACGGTTAGGCTTAGGTGTTATGGTTAGTGTTAGGTTTAGGGATAGGTTTAGGGTAAGGATAAGGGTTAAGCTTAGGGATAGGGCTAGGGTTAGGGTAAGGGTAAGGGTTAAGGTTAGGGTTAAGTTTAGGGTTAGGGTTTGGGTAAGGGTAAGGTTTACGGTTTGGGTAGGGTTAGGGTTAGGGTAAGGGTTAGGGTTAGGGTTAGGGTTAGGGTTAGGGTTAGGGTATGGGTAAGGGTTAGGTTTAAGGTTAGTGTTAGGGTAAGCGTTAGGGTTAGGGTTAGGGTAAGGGTAAGGTTTAGGGTTACGGTTAGAATTAGGATTAGGGTTAGGGTAAGGGTTAGGGTTAGAGTTAGGGTTAAGTTTAGGTTTAGGGTTAGTTTTAGGGTTAGGGTTAGATTTAGGGTAAGGGTAAGGGTTAGGGTTAGGATTAGGGTTAGGGTTAGGGTAAGGGGTAGGATTAGCGTTAAGGTTAGGGTTAGGTTTAAGGTTAGGGTTAGGGTAAGGGTAAGCGTTAGGGTTAGGGTTAGGTTTAGTGTTGGGGTTAAGGTTAGGGTTAGGGTAAGGGTTAGGGTTAGGGTTAGGGTTAGGTTTAGGGTTAGGGTTAGGGTTAGTGTTAGGGTTATGGTTAGGGTAAGGTTTAGGGTTAGGGTAAGGGTAAGTGTTAGGGTTAGGGTTAGCGTTAGTGTTAGGCTTAGGGTTAGGGTAAGAATAAGGGTTAGGGTTAGGGTTAGGGTAAGAGTAAGGGTTAGGGTTATGGTTAGGGTTAGGTTAGGGTTTGGGTTAGGGTTAGGGTTAAGGTAAGGGTAAGGGTTAGGGTTAAGGTTAGTGTTAGGGTTAGGTTTTATTGTTAGGGTTAGATTAGGGTAAGGGTACGGGTTAGGGTTAGGATTAGGGTTAGGGTTATGGTAAAGGTTAGGGTTAGGGTTAGGTTTAGGTTATGGGTAAGGTTTAGGGTTAGGGTTAGGTTTAGGGTTAGTATTAGGGTAAGGTAAGTGTTAGGGTTAGGGGTAGGTTTAGGGTTAGGTTAGGATAACGGTAAGGGTAAGGGTTAGGGTTAGGTTTAGGGTTGGGGTTAAGGTTAGGGATAGGGTTAGGGTTAGGGTAGGAGTAAGGTTTAGGGTTCGGGTTAGGTTTAGGTTAAGGGTTAGGGTTAGGGTTAGGGTTAGGTTTAGGTTTAGGGTTACGGTTAGGGTTAGGGTTAGGGTTAGGTTAAGGGTATATGTTAGGGTTAGTGTTAGTGTTAGGGTTAGGGTTAGGGTTAATGTAAGGGTAAGGGTTAGGTTTAGGGTTAATGTTAGTTTTAGGGTAAGGGTTAGGGTTAGGTTTATTATAAGGGTAAGGTTTAGGGTTAGGGTTAGGGTTAGAGTAAGGGTAAAGGTTAGGGTTAGGGTTAGGGTTAGGGTAGGGGTTATGGTAAGGGTAAGTGTTAGTGTTAATGTTAGAATAAGGGTAAGGGTTAGCGTTAGGGTTAGGGTTAGTGTTAGGGTTAGGGTTAGGTTAAGGGTAAGGGTTAGGGTTAGGGTTAGGGTTATGTGTAGGTTTAGAGTTAAGGTAAGGGTAAGTTTTAGGGTTAGGGTTAGAGTTAGGGATTGGGTTCGGTTTAGGGTTGGGGTTAAGGTTAGGGTTAGGGTTAGGGTAAGCATAAGGGTTAGGGTTAGGTTTAGGGTTAGGGTAAGTGTTAGGGTTAGGGTTAGGGTTAGATTTAGGTTTAGGGTTAGGGTTAGGGTTAGGTGTTAGGGTTAGTGTTAGGGTTAGGATTAGGTTTACGATTAGGGTTAGGGTAAGGGAAAGGGTTAGGGTTAGGGTTAGGGTTCGCGTTAGCTTTAGGGTTAGGGTTAGGGTAAGGGTAAGTTTTAGGGATAGGGTTAGGGTAAGGATAACAGTTAGGTTTAGGGATAGGGCTAGGGTTAGGGTAAGGGTAAGGGTTAAGTTTAGGGTTAAGGTTAGGGTTAGGGTTAGGGTAAGGGTAAGGTTTACTGTTTGGGTTAGGGTTAGGGTAAGGGTTAGGGTTAGGGTTAGGGTTAGGTTTAGGGTATGGGTAAGGGTTAGGGTTATGGTTAGTGTTAGGTTTAGGTTTAGGGTTAGGGTTAGGGTATGGGTAAGGGTTAGGTTTAGTTTTAGGGTAAGGGTTATGGTAAGGGTAAGGGTTAGGTTAGGGATAGGGTTAGGTTTCGGTTTAGGGTTAGGGTTAGGGTAAGGATAAGTGTTACGGTTAAGGTTAGGGTTAGGGTTAGGGTTAAGGTTAGGGAAAGGGTAAGGGTTCAGGTTAGGATTAGGGTTAGGTTAAGGATTAGGGTTAGGGTTAGGGTTAGGGTAAGGGTTAGGGTTAGGGTTAGGGTAAGGGTTAGGGTTAGGGATAGGGTTACGGTTAGGCTTAGGTGTTATGGTTAGGGTTAGGTTTAGGGATAGGTTTAGGGTAAGGATAAGAGTTAGGGTTAGGGATAGGGCTAGGGTACAGGTAAGGGTAAGGGTTAGGGTTAGGGTTAGGGTTAGGGTTAGGGTTAGGGTTTGGGTAAGGGTAAGGTTTACGGTTTGGGTTAGGGTTAGGGTTAGGGTAAGGGTTAGGGTTAGGGTTAGGGTTAGGTTTAGGGTATGGGTAAGGGCTAGGGTTAAGGTTAGGGTTAGGGTAAGGGTTAGGGTTAGGGTTAGGGTAAGGGTAAGGTTTAGGGTTACGGTTAGAATTAGGATTAGGGTTAGGGTAAGGGTTAGGGTTAAGTTTAGGTTTAGGGCTAGTTTTAGGGTTAGGGTTAGTTTTAGGGTAAAGGTAAGGGTTAGGGTTAGGATTAGGGTTAGGGTTAGGGTAAGGGGTAGGATTAGCGTTAAGGTTAGGGTTAGGGTTCGGGTAAGGGTAAGCGTTAGGGTTAGCGTTACGGTTAGGTTTAGTGTTGGGGTTAAGGTTAGGGTTAGGGTAAGGGTTAGGGTTAGGGTTAGGGTTAGGTTTTGGGTTAGGTTTAGGGTTAGGGTTAGGGTTAGGGTT
>JANJXV010000676.1:290000-372500 GCA_024803745.1 Megascapheus bottae | reverse complement strand
TAGGGCTAGGGTTAGGGTAAGGGTAGGGGTTAAGGTTAGGGTTAAGTTTAGGGTTAGGGTTTGGGTAAGGGTAAGGTTTACGGTTTGGGTAGGGTTAGGGTTAGGGTAAGGGTTAGGGTTATGGTTAGGGTTAGGGTATGGGTAAGGGTTAGGTTTAAGGTTAGTGTTAGGGTAAGCGTTAGGGTTAGGGTTAGGGTAAGGGTAAGGTTTAGGGTTACGGTTAGAATTAGGATTAGGGTTAGGGTAAGGGTTAGGGTTAGAGTTAGGGTTAAGTTTAGGTTTAGGGTTAGTTTTAGGGTTAGGGTTAGTTTTAGGGTAAGGGTAAGGGTTAGGGTTCGGATTAGGGTTAGGGTTAGGGTAAGGGGTAGGATTAGCGTTAAGGTTAGGGTTAGGTTTAGGGTTAGGGTTAGGGTAAGGGTAAGCGTTAGGGTTAGGGTTAGGTTTAGTGTTGGGGTTAAGGTTAGGGTTAGGGTAAGGGTTAGGGTTAGGGTTAGGGTTAGGTTTAGGGTTAGGTTTAGGGTTAGGGTTAGGGTTAGTGTTAGGGTTATGGTTAGGGTAAGGTTTAGGGTTAGGGTAAGGGTAAGTGTTAGGGTTAGGGTTAGCGTTAGTGTTAGGGTTAGGGTTAGGGTAAGAATAAGGGTTAGGGTTAGGGTTAGGGTTAGGTTTCCGGTTGCGGTTAAATGTAGGGTCTCGGTTATGGTAAGGGTAAGGGTTAGGGTTATTGTTAGGGTTAAGGTTAGGGTAAGGATGAGGGTAAGGGTAAGGTTTTGGTTAGGTTTAGGGTTAGGGTTAGGGTAAGAGTAAGGGTTAGGGTTAGGGTTAGGGTTAGGTTAGGGTTTGGGTTAGGGTTAGGGTTAAGGTAAGGGTAAGGGTTAGGGTTAAGGTTAGTGTTAGGGTTAGGTTTTATTGTTAGGGTTAGATTAGGGTAAGGGTACGTGTTAGGGTTAGGATTAGGGTTAGGGTTATGGTAAAGGTTAGGGTTAGGGTTAGGTTTAGGTTATGTGTAAGGTTTAGTGTTAGGGTTAGGTTTAGGGTTAGTATTAGGGTAAGGTAAGTGTTAGGGTTAGGGGTAGGTTTAGGGTTAGGTTAGGATAACGGTAAGGGTAAGGGTTAGGGTTAGGTTTAGGGTTGGGTTAAGGTTAGTGATAGGGTTAGGGTTAGGGTAGGAGTAAGGTTTAGGTTCGGGTTAGGGTTAGGTTAAGGGTTAGGGTTAGGGTTAGGGTTAGGTTTAGGTTTAGGGTTACGGTTAGGGTTAGGGTTAGGGTTAGGTTAAGGGTATATGTTAGGGTTAGTGTTAGTGTTAGGGTTAGGGTTAGGGTTAATGTAAGGGTAAGGGTTAGGTTTAGGGTTAATGTTAGTTTTAGGGTAAGGGTTAGGGTTAGGTTTGTTGTAAGGGTAAGGTTTAGGGTTAGGGTTAGGGTTAGAGTAAGGTTAAAGGTTAGGGTTAGGGTTAGGGTTAGGGTAGGGGTTATGGTATAGGTAAGTGTTAGTGTTAATGTTAGAATATGGGTAAGGGTTAGCGTTAGGGTTAGGGTTAGTGTTAGGGTTAGGGTTAGGTTAAGGGTAAGGGTTAGGGTTAGGGTTAGGGTTAGGTGTAGGTTTAGAGTTAAGGTAAGGGTAAGTTTTAGGGTTAGGGTTAGAGTTAGGGATTGGGTTCGGTTTAGGGTTGGGGTTAAGGTTAGGGTTAGGGTTAGGGTAAGCATAAGGGTTAGGGTTAGGTTTAGGGTTAGGGTAAGTGTTAGGGTTAGGGTTAGGGTTAGATTTAGGTTTAGGGTTAGGGTTAGGGTTAGGTGTTAGGGTTAGTGTTAGGGTTAGGATTAGGTTTACGATTAGGGTTAGGGTAAGGGAAAGGGTTAGGGTTAGGGTTAGGGTTTGCGTTAGCTTTAGGGTTAGGGTTAGGGTAAGGGTAAGGTTTAGGGATAGGGTTAGGGTAAGGATAACAGTTAGGTTTAGGGATAGGGCTAGGGTTAGGGTAAGGGTAAGGGTTAAGTTTAGGGTTAAGGTTAGGGTTAGGGTTAGGGTAAGGGTAAGGTTTACGGTTTGGGTTAGGGTTAGGGTAAGGATTAGGGTTAGGGTTAGGGTTAGGTTTAGGGTATGGGTAAGGGTTAGGTTTAGTTTTAGGGTAAGGGTTATGGTAAGGGTAAGGGTTAGGTTAGGGATAGGGTTAGGTTTCGGTTTAGGGTTAGGGTTAGGGTAAGGATAAGTGTTACGGTTAAGGTTAGGGTTAGGGTTAGGGTTAAGGTTAGGGAAAGGGTAAGGGTTCAGGTTAGGATTAGGGTTAGGTTAAGGATTAGGGTTAGGGTTAGGGTTAGGGTAAGGGTTAGGGTTAGGGTTAGGGTAAGGGTTAGGGTTAGGGATAGGGTTACGGTTAGGCTTAGGTGTTATGGTTAGGGTTAGGTTAGGGTTAGGGTTAGGGTTAAGGTTAGGGAAAGGGTAAGGGTTCGGGTTAGGGTTAGGTTAAGGATTAGGGTTAGGGTTAGGGTTAGGGTAAGGGTTAGGGTTAGGGTTAGGGTAAGGGTTAGGGTTAGGGATAGGGTTACGGTTAGGCTTAGGTGTTATGGTTAGGGTTAGGTTTAGGGATAGGTTTAGGGTAAGGACAAGAGTTAGGGTTAGGGATAGGGCTAGGGTACAGGTAAGGGTAAGGGTTAAGGTTAGGGTTAAGGTTAGGGTTAGGGTTTGGGTAAGGGTAAGGTTTACGGTTTGAGTTAGGGTTAGGGTTAGGGTAAGGGTTAGGGTTAGGGTTAGGGTTAGGTTTAGGGTATGGGTAAGGGCTAGGGTTAAGGTTAGGGTTAGGGTAAGGGTTAGGGTTAGGGTTAGGGTAAGGGTAAGGTTTAGGGTTACGGTTAGAATTAGGATTAGGGTTAGGGTAAGGGTTAGGGTTAAGTTTAGGGTTAGGGCTAGTTTTAGGGTTAGGGTTAGTTTTAGGGTAAGGGTAGGGATTAGGGTTAGGATTAGGGTTATGGTTAGGGTAAGGGGTAGGATTAGCGTTAAGGTTAGGGTTAGGGTTCGGGTAAGGGTAAGCGTTAGGGTTAGCGTTACGGTTAGGTTTAGTGTTGGGGTTAAGGTTAGGGTTAGGGTAAGGGTTAGGGTTAGGGTTAGGGTAAGGGTAAGGTTTAGGGTTACGGTTAGAATTAGGATTAGGGTTAGGGTAAGGGTTAGGGTTAAGTTTAGGGTTAGGGCTAGTTTTAGGGTTAGGGTTAGTTTTAGGGTAAGGGTAAGGGTTAGGGTTAGGATTAGGGTTAGGGTTAGGGTAAGGGGTAGGATTAGCGTTAAGGTTAGGGTTAGGGTTCGGGTAAGGGTAAGCATTAGGGTTAGCGTTACGGTTAGGTTTAGTGTTGGGGTTAAGGATAGGGTTAGGGTAAGGGTTAGGGTTAGGGTTATGGTTAGGTTTTGGGTTAGGTTTATGGTTAGGGTTAGGGTTAGGGTTAGGTTTAGGGTTAGGGTTAGGGTAAGGGTTAGGGTTAGGGTAAGGGTAAGTGTTAGGGTTAGGGTTAGGGTTACGGTTAGGGTTAGAGTAAGGGTAAGGGTTAGGTTTAAAGTTAGGGTTAGGGTTAGGGATAGGGTTACGGTAAGGGTAAGGGTAAGGGTTAGGGTTAGATTTAGGGTTAGGGTAATGGTAAGGGTTAGGTTTAGGGTTAGGGTTAGGTTTAGGGTTAGGGTTAGGCTAAGGATAAATGTTAGAGTTACGGTTAGGGTTAGGGTTAGGGTTAGGGTTAGGCTTAGTGTTAGAGTAAGTGTAAGGGTTAGGGTTAGGTTTAGGTTTAAGGTTAGGGTTAATGTTGAGGTTAGGGTTAGGGTTAGGGTTATGTTTAGGGTGAGGGTAAGAGTAAGGGTTATGGTTAAGATTAGGGTAAGGGTTAGGGTTAGGATTAGGTTTAGGGTTAGGGAAAGGGTTAGGGTTAGAGTTAGGGTGAGGGGTAGGCTTAGTATTAGGGTAAGGGTAAGGGTTAGCGTAAGGGTTAGGGTTCGGTTTAGGGTAAGGATAGTGTTAGGTTTAGGCTTAGTGCTAGCGTAGGGGTAATTGTTAAGGTTAGGGTTAGGGTTAGGGTTAAGGTTGAGGTTAGGGTTAGGGTTAGGGTTAGGGTAAGGGTTAGGATTAGGGTTAGGGTAAGGGTGGGTTAGAGTTAGGGTTCGGGTTAGGGTTAGGGTTATGGGTAGAGTTAGAATAAGGGTAAGGGGTACGGTTAGGGTTCGGTTAGGTTTAGGGTTAGGGTAAGGATCAGGGTTACAGTGAGGGTTAGGGTAAGGTTTAGAATTAGGGTTAGGGTTAGGGTAGGGGTTAGGGTAAGGGTTAGGGTTGGGGTTAGGGTAAGGGCAATTGTTAGGGTTAGGGTTAGGGTTAAGTTTAGGGTTAGGGTTAGGTTTAGGGTTAGGGTTAGGGTAAGGGTGAGGGTTAGGGTTCGGGTTACGGTTAAGGTTAGGGTTAGGGTTAAGGTAAGGCTTAGGGTTAGGGTAAGGGTTAGGTTTAGGGTTAGGGTTAGGGTTAGGGTTAGGGTTAGGTTTAGGTTAAGGGTATGTGTTAGGGTTAGTGTATTGGATAGGGTTAGGGTTAGGTTTAGCCTTAGGGTAAGGGTAAGTGTAAGGGTTAGGGTTAGGGTTAATGTAAGGGTAACGGTTAGGTTTAGGGTTAGTGTTAGGTTTAGGGTAAGGGTTACGTTTAGGTTTATTTTAAGGGAAAGGTTTAGGGTTAGGGTTAGGGTTAGAGTAAGGGTAAGGGGTAGGGGTAGGGTTAGGGTTACGTTTAGGATTAGGTTAAGGATAAGGGTTTGACTGAGCTTTAGGGTAAGGATTAGGTTTAGGGTTAGGGTTAGGGTAGGGGTTAGGGTAAGGGTAAGTGTTAGGGTTGATGTTAGAATAAGGCTAAGGGTTAGGGTTAGGGTTAGGGTTAGTGATAGGTTTATGGTTAGGGTTAGTGAAGAGCAATTGTTAGGGTTAGGGTTAGGGTTAGGGTTAGGGTTAGGGGTAGGGGTAGGGTAAGGGCAAATGTTAGGGTTAGGGTTAGGGTTAAGGTTAGGGTAAGGGTTAGGGTTAGGGTTAGGTTTAGGGTAAGGGTGAGGGTTAGGGTTCGGGTTATGGATAAGGTTAGGGTCAGTGTTAGGGTTAGGGTTAATGTAAGGGTTAGGGTTAGGGTAAGGTTTAGGGTTAGGTTTAGGGTTAGGGTTAGGGTTAGGCTAAGGGTTAGCGTTAAGTTCGGGTTAGGGTTAGTTTTAGGGTTAGGGTTAGGGTTAGGGTAAGTGTAAGGGTTAGGGTTAGGATTAGGGTTAGGGTTAGGTTTAGGTTAT
This sequence comes from Megascapheus bottae, assembly GCA_024803745.1. Classification (NCBI taxonomy): domain Eukaryota; kingdom Metazoa; phylum Chordata; class Mammalia; order Rodentia; family Geomyidae; genus Megascapheus; species Megascapheus bottae. The sequence continues at coordinate 367,218 of JANJXV010000676.1, read as the reverse complement.
GGTTAGGGTAAGGGTAAGGGTTAGGTTTAGGGTTAGGGTTAGGTTTAGTGTTGGGGTTAAGGTTAGGGTTAGCGTAAGGGTTAGGGTTAGGGTTAGGTTTAGGGTTAGGTTTAGGGTTATTTTTAACTTTAGGGTTAGATAAGGGTATGTGTTAGGTTTAGGGTTAGGGTTAGTGTTAGGGTTAGAGTTAGGGTAAGGGTTAGGGTCAGGTTTAGGGTAAGGGTAAGGGTTAGGATTAGGTTTAGGGTAAGTGTTAGTGTTAGGGGTAGATTTAGGGTTAGGATTAGGTTTAGAGTAAGCGTTAGGGTTAGGTTTAGGGTAAGGGTAAGGGTTAGGGTTAGATTTAGGGTTAGGGTTAGGGTTAGGGTAAGGGTAAGTGTTAGGGTTAGGGTTAGGGTTAGGGTTAGATTTAGGGTTAGGGTAAGGGTTAGGGTTGGGGTTAGGGTTAAGTTTTAGCGTTAGGGTTAGGTTTGGGGTAAGGGTAAGTGTTAGGGTTAGGATTAGGGTTAGGGTTAGTTTAAGGGGTAGGTTTAGCGTTAGGGTTAGTGTTAGGTTTAGGTTTAGGGTTAGGGTAAGGGTAAGGGTTAGGGTTAGGGTTATTTTTAGTGTTGTGTTTAAATTTAGGTTTAGGGTAGGGGTTAGAGTTAGGATTAGGTTTAGGTTTAGGGTTAGGGTAAGGGTAATTGTTAGGGTTAAGGTTAGGGTTAGTGTTAGCTTTAGGGTTAGTGTTAGGGTAAGGGTAAGTGTTAGAGATAATGTTAGGTTTAGGGTTAAGGATAGGTTTAGGGTTAGGGTTAGGTATACGGATAGGTTTAGGGTAAGAGTAAGGGTTAGGGTTAGGGTTAGGGTTAGGGGTAGGGTTAAGGATAGGTTTAGAGGTAGGGTTAGGGTATGGCTTAGGGTTAGGATTAGGGTTAGGGTTTGGGTTAGTTTTAGGGTTAGGTTTAGGGTAGGGGAAATATTATGGTTAGGGTTAGGGTAAAGGTTAGGGTTAGTTTTAGCGTTAGGGTAAGGGTAAGTATTAGGGATAGGGTTTAGGTAGGGTAAGGGTTAGGGTTAGTGTTAGGGTTATGGTTAGTGTAAGGGTTAGGTTTAGGGTAAGAGTAAGGGGAAGGTTTAAGGTTAGGGTTAGGGATAGGGATAGGGTTAAGGTTAGGGTAAGTGTTAGCGTTAGGGTTAGGTTTAGGATGAGGGTAAGGGTAAGAGTTAGGGTTAGAGTTAGGGTTAGGGTAAGGATTAGGGTTATGGTTAGGGTTAGGGTTATTGTAAGGGTCGGTGTTAGGGTTAGGGTTAGTTTTGGGTTAGGGTTAGGATAAGGGTAAGGGTTAGGGTTAGGGTTAGGGTTAGGGTTAAGGGTTAGGGTTAGGTGTAGGGTTAGGGTTAGGTTTTAGGTTAGAGTAAAGGTAAGGGTTAGTGTTATGGTTAGGGTTAGTGTTAGGTTTAGGGTTAGGGTAAGGATAAGTGTTAGGGTTAAAATTAGGGTTAGGGTTAGTGTTAGGGTAAGGGTAAGAGTAAGGGTTAGGGTTAGGGTTAGGCTTAGGGTTAGGTTTAGGGTTTGGGTTAGGGTTAGTGTTAAGGTAAGGGTAAGAATTGGGGTTAATGTTAGGGTTAGGGTTAGGTTTTATTGTTAGGGTTAGGATTAGGGTAAAGGTAAGGGTTAGGGTTAGGATTAGGGTTAGGTTTAGGGTAAGGGTTAGGGTTAGGGTTAGGTTAAGGGTAAGGGTAAGGGTAAGGTTTAGGGTTAGGGTTAGGGTTAGGGTTAGTATTAGGGTAAGGTAAGGTTTAGGGTTAGGGGTAGGTTTAGGGTTAGGTTAGGATAACAGTAAGGGTAAGGGTTAGGGTTAGGTTTAGGGTTGGGGTTAAGGTTAGGGATAGGGTTAGGGTTAGGGTAGGGGTAAGGGCTAGGGTTAGGGTTAGGTTAAGGGTTAGGGTTAGGGTTAGGGTTAGGTTTAGGGTTACAGTTAGGGTTAGGTTAGGCTAGGGTTAGGGTTAGTGTTAGGTTTAGTGTAAGGGTTAGGGTTAGGTTTCTTGTAAGGGTAAGGTTTAGAGTTAGGGTTAGGGTTAGGGTTAGAGTAAGGGTAAGGGTTAGGGTTAGTGTTAGGGTAAGGGTTAGCGTAAGGGTAAAGTTAGTGTTAATTTTAGAATAAGGGTAAGGGTTAGGGTTAGGGTTAGGGTTACTGTTAGGTTTAGGGTTAGGTTTATGTAAGGGCAATTGTTAATGTTAGAGTTAGGTTTAAGGTTAGGGTTAGGGTTAGGGTTAGCTTTAGGGTTAGGGTTAGGGTATGGTAAGGGTTAGGGTTCAGGTTTAGGTTAAGGTTAGGGTTAGGGTTAGGGTTAGGATTAGGGTTAGGGTTAGGGTTAGGGTAAGCCTGGGTTAGGGTTAGGGTTACAGTTACGGTTAGAGTTAGGTTTTCGGTTACGGTAAGGGTAAGGGTTAGAGTTAGGGTTAGGGATAGGGTTAGGTTTAGGTTAAGGGTTAGGGTTAGAGTTAGGGTTAGGGTTATGGTAAGTGTTAGTGTTAGGGTTAGGGTTAGGGTTAGGTTTATGGTTAGGGTTAGGGTAAGGTTTAGGGTTAGGTTTAGGGTAAGGGTAAAGGTTAGGGTTAGGGTTAGGGTTAGGGTTAGGGTTAGGATTAGGGTTAGGTTTAGGGTAAGGGTTAGGGTTAGGGTTAGGGTTAAGGTTAGAGTTAAGGTTAGTTTTATGTTTAGGGTTAGGGTTAGTGTAAGGGTAATGGTTAGGGTTAGGATTAGGGTTAGGGTTAGTTTAAGGTTATGGTTATAGTAAGGGAAGGGTTAGGGTTAGGGTTAGTTTTAGTGTTGGGGTTAAGGTTAGGTTTAGGTTTAAGGTTAGGGTTAGGGTTAGGTTTATCGTTACTTTTCGGGTTACGGTTAGGGTTAGGGATAGGGTAACGGTATGTGTTATGCTTAGGGGTAGGGTTAGGGTTAGGGTTTGTGTTAGGTAAGGGTTAGGGTTAGGTTTCGGGTTAGGGTTAGGTTTAGGGTTAGGGTTAGGTTTAGGTTTAGGGTTAGGGTAAGGGTTATGGTTAGGGTTAGGGTTAGGTTTAGTGTAAGGGTTAGGTTTAGTTTTAGGTAAGGGTAAGGTTTATGGTTGGGGTTAGGGTTAGGGTTAGGGATAGAGTAAGGGTAAGGGTTAGGGTTATGCTTAGGTTTAGGGTTATTTTTAGGGTTAGGTTCAGGGGAGGTTTAGGGTTAGCCTTAGGGTTAGGGTTAGGTTAGTGGTTAGGGTAAGGGTAAGTGTTAAAGTTAGGGTTAGGGTTAGGGTAAGGGTAAGGGTTAGGTTTAGGGTTAGGGTTAGGTTAAGGGTTAGGGTCAGGGCTAGGGTTTAGGTTTAGGGTTAAGATTAGGGTAATGGTTAGGGTTAGGGTTAGGGTCAGGGTACGGTTTAGGGTTAGGGTTAGGGTTAGGGTTAGGGTTAGGATAAGGGTAAGGGTTAGGGTTAGGCTTAGGGTTAGATTTATGGTTATGGTTAGGGTTAGGGTAAGGGTTAGGGTTAAGGTTCGGGTTAAGGTTAGTTTTAGGGTTAGGGTTAGGGTTAGGGTAAGGTTTAGGGTTAGGATTAGGGTTAGGGTTAGTGTAAGGGCTAGGGTTAGCGTTAGGGTTAGGGTTAGGTTTAGGGTTAGGGTTAGGGTAATGGTAAGGGTTAGGGTTAGGGTTAGGATTAGGCTAAGTGTTAGTGTTAGGGTTAGGTTTAGGGTTAGGGTTAGGGTTAGGGTAAGCGTTAGGGTTATTGTTAGGGTAAGGGTAAGGGTTAGGGTTAGGGATAGGGTTAGGGTTAGGGTTAAGTCTAGTGTTAGGGTTAGTTTTAGGGTTAGGGTTAGGGTTAGGGTTAGGGTTAGGGTTTCGGTTAGGTTTAGGATTAGGGTTAGGGTTAGGGGAAGGGGTAGGGTTAGCATGAAGGTTAGGGTTAGTTTTAGGGTTAGGGTTAGGTTAAGGGTAAGGGTTAGGGTTAGGGTTAGGATTAGGTTTAGTGTTGGGGTTAAGGTTAGGGTTAGGATAAGGGTTAGGGTTAGGGTTAGGTTTAGGTTTAGGGTTAGGTTTAGGGTTACGGTTAGGGTTAGGGATTGGTTTAGGGTTAGGGTTAGTGTTAGTGTTAGGGTAACGGTATTGGATAGGGTTATGGTTAAGGTAAGGGTAAGGGTTAGGGTTAGGGTTAGGTTTAGGGTAAGGTTTAGGTTTAGGTTTATGGTTAGGGTTAGGTTTAAGGTTAGGATAAGGATTATGGTTAGGGTTAGGGTTAGGGTAGGGGTAAGGGTTAGGGTTAGGGTTAGGGTTAGGTTAAGGGTTAGGGTTAGGGTTAGGGTTAGGTTTAGGGTTAGGTTTAGGGTTAGGGTTAGGTTAAGTGTATGTGTTAGGGTTAGTCTTAGTGTTAGTGTTAGGGTTAGTGTTAGGGTTAATATAAGGATAAGGGTTAGGGTTAGGGTTAGTGTTAGGTTTAGGGTAAGATTTAGGGTTAGGTTTATTGTAAGGGTAAGGTTTAGGGTTAGGGTTAGGGTTAGAGTAAGGGTAGGGGTTATGGTTAGGGTTAGGGTTAGGGTAAGGGTTAGGGTAACGGTAAGTGTTAGTGTTAATGTTAGCATAAGGGTAAGGGTTAGGGTTAGGGTTAGGATTACTGTTAGGTTTAGGGTTAGGTTTAGGGTAAGGGCAATTGTTAGGGTTAGAGTTAGGGTTAAGGTTAGGGATAGGGTTAGGGTTAGATTTATGGTAAGGGTTAGGGGAAGGGTAAGGGTTAGGTTCAGTTTCAGGTTAAGGTTAGGGTTAGGGTTAGGGTTAGGGTTAGGGTAAGGGTTAGTGTTAGGGTAAGGCCTGGGTTAGGGTTAGGGTTACGGTTACGGTTAGAGTTAGGTTTAGGGTTAGTGTAAGGGTAAGGGTTAGGGTTAGTCTTAGTGTTAGGGTTAGTCTTAGTGTTAGGGTTAGTCTTAGTGTTAGGGTTAGTCTTAGTGTTAGGGTTAGGGTTAGTGTTAGGGTTAATATAAGGGTAAGGGTTAGGGTTAGGGTTAGTGTTAGGTTTAGGGTAAGATTTAGGGTTAGGTTTATTGTAAGGGTAAGGTTTAGGGTTAGGGTTAGGGTTAGAGTAAGGGTAGGGGTTATGGTTAGGGTTAGGGTTAGGGTAAGGGTTAGGGTAACGGTAAGTGTTAGTGTTAATGTTAGCATAAGGGTAAGGGTTAGGGTTAGGGTTAGGGTTACTGTTAGGTTTAGGGTTAGGTTTAGGGTAAGGGCAATTGTTAGGGTTAGAGTTAGGGTTAAGGTTAGGGTTAGGGTTAGGGTTAGTTTTATGGTTAGGGTTAGGGGAAGGGTAAGGGTTAGGGTTCAGTTTCAGGTTAAGGTTAGGGTTAGGGTTAGGGTTAGGGTTAGGGTAAGGGTTAGTGTTAGGGTAAGGCCTGGGTTAGGGTTAGGGTTACGGTTACGGTTAGAGTTAGGTTTAGGGTTAGTGTAAGGGTAAGGGTTAGGGTTAGGGTTAGCGTTAGGGTTAGGTTAAGGGTTAGGGTTAGAGTTGGGTTTCGGGTTATGCTTAGTGTTAGTGTTAGGGTTAGGGTTAGGGTTAGGGTTAGGGTTAGGGTAAGGTTTAGGGTTAGGTTTAGCGTAAGGGTAAAGGTTAGGGTTAGGGTTAGGGTTAGGTTTAGGGTTAGGGTTAGGGTAAGGGTAAGGGTTAGTGTTAAGTTAGGGTTAGGGTTAGATTTAGGGTTAGGGTTAGGGTTAGGGTAAGTGTAAGGGTTAGGATTAGGATTAGGGTTAGGTTTAGGGTAAGGGTTAGGGTTAGGGTTAGGGTTAAGGTTAGGGTTAAAGTTAGTTGTATGGTTAGGGTTAGGGTTAGTGTAAGGGTAAAGGTTAGGGTTAGGATTAGGGTTAGGGTTAGGTTTAGTGTTGGGGTTTAGGTTAGGGTTAGGGTTAGGGTTAGGGTTAGGGTAATGGTTAGGGTTAGGGTTAGGGTCAGGGTAAGGTTTAGGGTTAGGGTTAGGGTTAGTGGAAGTGTTAGTGTTAGGGTTAATTTTAGGGTTAGGGTTAGGTTTAGGGTAAGCGTTAGGTTTAGGGTTAGGGTAAGAGTAAGGGTTAGGGTAAGGGTTAGGGTTAGGGTAAGGTTTAGGTTTAGGATTAGGGTTAGGGTTAGGGTTAGGGTAAGGGTTAGGGTTAGGGTTAGGGTTAGGTTAGGGTTAGGGTTAGTGTTAGGGTTAGGATTAGGGTTAGGATTAGGGTAAGGATAAGTGTTAGGGTTAGGGTTACGGTTAGGGTAAGGGTAACGGTTAGGGTTAGGATTAGTGTTAGGATTAGGTTTGGGATTAAGGTTAGGGTTCTGATTAGGGTTAGGGTAAGGGTATGTGTTAGCGTTAGGGTTAGGGTTAGGGTTAGCGTTAGGGTAAGGGTAAGGGTTAGGGTTAGGGTTAGGGTTAAGCTAAGGGTAAGGGTTAGGGTTAGGGTTAGGGTTAGTTTTAGGGTAAGGTTTAGGGTTAGGTTTAGGGTAAGGGTAAGGTTTAGGGTTCGGGTTAGGGTTAGGGTAAGGGAAAGGGTTAGGGTTAGGTTTAGGGTTAGGGTTAGGTTTAGGGTTAGCGTAAGGGTAAGGGTGAGGGTTAGGTTTAGTGTTAGGTTTAGGGTAAGGGTTAGGGTTAGGGTTAGGGTTAGTTTTAGGGTTAGGGTTAGGGTAAGGTAAGAGTTAGGGTTAGGATTACGGTTAGGGTTAGGGTAAGGATTAGGGTTAGGGTTAGGGTTAGGTTTAGGGTTAGGTTTAGGGTTATGGTTAGGGTATGGGTAAGGGTTAGGGTTAGGGTTAGGGTTAGGTTTAGTGTTGGGGTTAATATTAGGGTTAGGGTAAGGGTTAGATTTAGGTTTAGGGTAAGGGTAAGGGTGTGTGTTAGGGCTAGGGTTAGGGCTTAGGGTTAAGGTTAGGGTTAGGATAAGTGTTAGTGTAAGGGTTAGGGTTAGGGTAAGGGTTAGGGTTAGGGTTAGGGTAAGGGTAAGGGTTAGGGTTAGGGATAGGGTTAGGTTTAGGGTTAGGGTTAGGGTTAGGGTATGGGTAAGGATAGGGTTAAGGTTAGTGTTAGGGTTAGGTTTAGGGTTAAGGTTAGGTTTAGGGTATGGGTAAGGGTTAGGGTTAGGGTTAGGGTTAGTGTTAGGTTAGGGTAAGGGTAAAGTTTAGGGTTAGTGTTAGGGTTAGGGTTAGGTTAAGGATAAGGTTTAGGGTTAATGTTAGGGTTAGGTTAAGGATAAGGGTTAGGGTTAGGGTTAGGGTTAGGGTTAGGTTATGGTTAGGGTAAGGGTAAGGGTTAGGGATAGGGTAGGCGTTAGAGTAAGGGTAAGTGTTAGGGTTAGGGTTAGGGTTAGGATAAGGGTAAGAGTTAGGATTAGGGTTACGGTTAGGGGTTAGGGTTATGGTTAGGGTTAGGTTTAGGGGTAGGTTTAGTGTTAGGGTTAGGTTAAGGGTTTGGGTTCGTGTAAGGATTAAGTGTTATTGTTAGGGTTAGTTTTAGGGTTTGGGTAAGGGTTAGGTTTAGGGTTAGGGTTAGGTTTAGGGTTGGGGTTAAGGTTAAGTTTAGGGTTAGGGTAAGGGTAAGGATTAGGGTTAGGGTTAGGGTTAGGGTTAGGCTAAGGTTAGGGTTAGGGTAAGGGTAAGGGTCAGGGTTAGGGTTAAGGTTAGGGTTAGGGTTAGTGTTAGTGTTAGTGTTAGGGTTAGGGTTAGGGTTAAGGTTAGCGTTAGGGTTAGGGTTAGGGTTAGGTTTAGGGTTAATGTTAGGTTAAGGGTAAGGGTTAGGGTTAGAGTTAGGGTTAGGGTTCGGGAAAGGGTAAGGGTTAGGGTTAGGGTTAGTGTAAGGGTTAGCGAAAGGCTAAGGTTTAGGGTTAGGGATATGTTGGGGACCGACTGTGGGGTCAATGACCTTGGACCTAACCTTGGACCTACACAACTGTATACACAAGGAAGTAACTCTTATCATGATGACTTTAAGCAATGTCAATCAATTCTTATCATGATGACTTTAAGCAATGTCAATCAGTTCTTATCATGATGACTTTAAGCAATGTTAATCCTTTCTCATTTATCCTATATGTGATTTGTTTACTATTTTGTATGAATGTAGCCTCTGGCAACTCCCTAGTTTTAACGACAGAGTCTCTTAGGCGGCAGTCTGGAGCTCACAGTCTTCTTGGACTGCTGACTTGGGCTGTAGTCCTCCCGAACTCCATCTGTTTGTCTCTCTTCTATTTTTTCCTAGTCCTTGCCCCTATTTCAGGAATCCCAATCCGCAAACCCTGGTTTGCTGCTGGCTGGCACTGGCAGGGATAGGGTTAGGGTTAGGTTTAGGTTTAGGGTTAGGTTTAGGGTAAGGGTAAAGGTAAGGGTTAGGTTTAGGTTTAGGGTTAAGGTTAGGGTTACGGGTAGGGTAAGGGTAAAGGTTAGGTTAGGGTTAGGGTTAGGGTTAGGGTAAGGGTTAGGGTTAGGGTTAGATTTAGGGTTAGGGTTAGGGTTAGGGTAAGGGAAAGGGATAGGGTGAGGGTTAGGGTTAGGGTTAGGATAAGGGTAAGGGGTAGGGTTAGGTTTAGGGTTAGGGTTAGTGTAAGGATAAGGGTTAGGTTTAGGGTTACGGTTAGGATTTGGGTTAGGTTTAGGTTTAGGGTTAGGGTTAGGGTTAGGGTAAGGGTATGTGATAGGATTAGGGTTAGGGTTAGCATTAGAGTAAGGGTAAGGATTAGGGTTGGGGTAAGGGTTAAGGTAAGGGTAAGGGTTAGGGTTAGGGTTAGGATTAGGGTAAGGGTTAGGGTTATGGTTAGGGTTAGGGTAAGTGTTAGGTTTAGGGATAGGGTTAGGGTAAGGATTAGGGTTAGGGTTAGGATAAGTGTTAGTGTTAGTGTTAGGGTTAGGGTAAGGGTTAGGGTTAGGGTAAGAGTAAGGGTTAGGGTTAAGGTTAGGGTTAGGGTTAGTTTTAGGGTTAGGGTTAGGGTTAGGGTAAGGGTAAGGGTTTGAGTTAGGATTAGGGTTAGGGTTAGGGTAACAGTTAGGGTTAGGGATAGTGTTTAGGTTAGGGTTAGGGTTAGTTTTAGGGTGAGGGTTAGGGTTTGGGTAAGGGTATGTGTTAGGGTTAGGATTAGGGTTAGGGTTAGGGTAAGAGTTAGGTTTAGGGTTAGGGTTAGGGTTAGGTTTAGGGTTAGGGTTAGGGTAAGGGTAAGGGTTAGGGTTAGGGTTAGGGTTAGGTTTAGTGTTGGGGTTAAAGTTAGGATTTGGGTAAGGTTTAGGGTTAGGGTTAGGGTTAGGTTAAGGTTAGGGTTAGGTTAGTGTTAACGTTAGGGTAAGGGTAAGGGTTAGGTTAGGTTTAGGGTTAAGGTAAGGGAAAGGGTTAGGGTTACGGTTAGGTTGAGGTTTAGGGTAAGGGTTAGGGTTAGCTTTAGGGTAATGGTAAGGTTTAGGGTTCGGGTTCGGGTTAGGGTTAGGGTTAGGGTAAGGGTAAGAGTTAGGGTTAGGCTTAGGGTTAGGGTTAGTTTTAAGGTTAGGGTATGGGTAAGGGTTAAGGTTAGGGTTAGGGTTAGTTTTAAGGTTAGGGTATGGGTAATTGTTAAGGTTAGGGTTAGGGTTAGGGTAAGTGTTAGGGTTAGGGTTAGGGTTAGGTTAGGGGTTAGGGTAAGGGAAAGTGTTAGAGTTAGGGTTATGGTTAGGATAAGGGTAAGTGTTAGGGTTAGGGTTAGGGTTAGGGGTTACGGTTAGGGTGAGGGTTAAGGGTTAGGGTTAGGGTTAGGGTAAGGGTAAGGGTTAGGGTTAGGGTCCGGGTTAAGTTTAGGGTTAGGGTTAGGGTTACGTTTAGTGTTGGGGTTAATGTTAGGGTTAGGGTAAGGGTTAGGGTTAGGTTTAGCGTAAGGGTAAGGTTTAGGTTTGGGGTTAGGATTAGTTTTAGGGTTAGGGTTAGGGTTAGAGTTAGGATTAGTGTTAGGTTTAGGGTTGGGATTAAGGTTAGGGTTATGATTAGGGTTAGGGTAAGGGTATGTGTTAGGGTTAGGGTTTGGGTTAGGGTAAGGGTAAGGGTTAGGTTTAGGGTTAGGGTTAAGGTAAGGGTAAGGGTTAGGGTTAGGGTTAGGGTTAGGTTTAGGGTAAGGGTTAGGGTTAGGTTTAGGGTAAGGGTAAGGTTTAGGGTTCGGGTTAGGGTTAGGGTAAGGGTAAGGGTTAGGGTTAGGATTAGGGTTATGGTTATGTTTAGGGTTAGGGTAAGGGTAATGGTTAGGGTTAGGGTTAGGGTTAGGGTAAGCGTTAGTGTTAGGGTTAGGGTTAGGTTAGGGGTTAGGGTAAGGGTGTTTGAGTTAGGGGTAGGTTTAGGATAAGGGTAAGTATTAGGGTTAGGGTTAGGTTTAGGGGATAGGGTTAGGGTTAGGGATAGGGTTAGGGTTTAGGGTTAGGGTGAGGGTTAGTGTTAGGGTAAGGGTTAGGGTTAGGCGTTAGGGTTAGTGTTAGGGTTTGGTTAAGTGTTAGGGTTAAGGTTAGGGTTAGGATAAGGGTTAGGTTTAGGGTTAGGGTAAGGGTTAGTGTTAGGGTTAGGGTTAGGATAAGTGTTAGGTTTAGGAGTTAGTTTTAGGATTATGGTTAGGGTTAGGTAACGGTTAGTGTTAGGTTTAGGGTTAGGGTAAGGGTAAGTGTTAGGGTTAGGGTTAGGGTTAGGTTTAGGGATAGGGTTAGGGTTAGGGTATGGGTAAGGGTTAGGGTTAAGTTTAGGGTTAGGGTTAGTTTTAGGGGTAGGGTTAGGGTTAAGGTAAGTGTAATGGTTAAGGTTAGGATTAGGGTTAGGGTTAGGGTAAGGGTTTGGGTTAGGGTTACGGTTAAGGTTAGGGTTATGGTTTGTTTTAGGGTTACGGTTAGAGTAAGGGTCAGTGTTAGGATTAGGGTTAGGGTTAGGGTATGGGTTACGGTTAGCGTTAGGGTTAGGGTTAGGTTTAGAGTTAGGGTTAGGGTAAGGTTAAGGGTTAGGGTTCGGTTAGGTTAGGTTTAGTGTTAGATTTAGGTTAGGGTTAAGGTAATGGTTAGGGTTAGGGTTAGGGTTAGGTTTAGGGTTATGGTTAGGGTTAGGATTAGGGTTAGGGTAAGGGTTTGTGTTAGGGTTAGGGTTAGGGTTAGGGTTAGCGTTAGGGTAAGGGTAAGTGTTTGGGTTAAGGTAAGGGTCAAGGTAAGGATAAGGGTAGGATTAGGTTTCGGGTTAGGTTTAGGGTAAGGGTTAGGTTTAGGGTTAGGGTTAGGGTAAGGGTTCGGGTTAGGATTAGGGTAAGGGTTAGGGTTAGGCTGAGGGTCAGGGTAAGTGTTAGTTTTAGTGCTAGGGTTAGGGTTAGGGTAAGGTTTAGGGTTAGGTTTAGGGTAAGGGTAAGGGTTAGGTTTAGCGTTAGTGTTAGGTTTAGGGTTAGGGTTAGGGTAAGGGTAAGGGTTAGGGTTAAGGTTAGGTTAGGGTTAGTTTGAGGGTTGGGGTTAGGGTTAGGGTAAGGGTAAGGGTTAGGTTTTGGATTAGGGTTAGGTTTAGGGTAAGGGTTAGGGTTAGGGGTAGGGTTAGGTTTAGGTTTAGGTTTAGGGTTACGGTTAGGGTTAGGGTTAGGGATAGGGTAAGGGTTAGGGTTAAGGATATGATTATTGTTAGGGTAAGGGTAAGTGTTTTGGTTAAGGTAAGGGTCAAGGTAAGGATAAGGGTAGGATTAGGATTAGGTTTAGGGTTAGGTTTAGGGTAAGGTTTAGGTTTAGGGTTAGGGTTAGGGTAAGGGTTCGGGTTAGGATTAGGGTAAGGGTTAGGGTTAGGCTGAGGGTCAGGGTATGTGTTAGTTTTAGTGCTAGGGTTAGGGTTAGGGTAAGGGTTAGGGTTAGGGTTAGGGTAAGGGTAAGGGTTAGGTTTAGCGTTAGTGTTAGGTTTAGGGTTAGGGTTAGGGTTAGGGTAAGGGTAAGGGTTAGGGTTAAGGTTAGGTTAGGGTTAGTTTGAGGGTTAGGGTTAGGGTTAGGGTAAGGGTAATGGTTAGGTTTTGGATTAGGGTTAGGTTTAGGGTAAGGGTTAGGGTTAGGGTTAGGGTTAGGTTTAGATTTAGGTTTAGGGTTACGGTTAGGGTGAGGGTTAGGGTTAGGGTTAGGGTAAGGGTGAGGGTTAAGGATATGATTATTGTTAGGGTTAGGGTAAGGGTTAGGGTTAGGGTTAGGGTTAGGGTTAGGGTTAGGTTTAGGTTTAGGTTTAGGGTTACGGTTAGGGTTAGGGTTAGGGTAAGGGTATGTGTTAGGGTTAGATTTAGGTTTAGGGTTAGGGTTAGCATTAGGGTAAGGGTAAAGGTTAGGGATATGTTAAGGGTAGGGTTAGGGTTAGGGTTAGGTTTTGGGTAAGGTTAGGGTTAGGTGTAGGGTAAGGTAAGGTTTACGGTTCGGGTTCGGGTTAAGCTTAGGGTTAGGGTAAGGGTAAGGGTTAGGGATAGGCTTAGGGTTAGCGTTAGGTTTAGCGTTAGGGTAAGGTTAAGGGTTAGGGTTAGGCTTAGGGTTAGGGTTAGGTTAGGGTTTAGGGTAAGGGTAAGTGTTAGAGTTAGGGTTAGGGTCAGGATAAGGCTAAGTGTTAGGGTTAGGGTTAGGGTTAGGGGTTAGCGTTAGGGTTAGGGTTAGGGGTAAGGGTTAGGGTTAGGGTTAGGGTTACAGTAAGGGTTAGGGTTGGGCGTTAGGGATAGTGTTAGGGTTAGGTTAAAGGTTAGGGTTAGGGTTAGGGTTAGGGTTAGGGTTAGGATAAGGTTTACGGTTAGGTTTAGGGTTAGGGTTAGTGTAAGGGTAAGGGTTAGGGTTAGGGATAGAGTTAGGTTTAGGTTTAGGGTTAGGGATAATGTTAGGGTAAGGGTAAGGGATAGGGTTAAGGTTAGTGTTAGGGTTTGGTTTAGGGTTAGGGTTAGGGTTAGGTTAAGGGTAAAGGTTAGGTTTAGGGTTAGGGTGAGGATTAGGGTAAGGGTAGGGTTAGGGTTAGGTTTACTTTTAGGGTTAGAGTAAGGGCTAGTGTGAGGGTTAGGGTTAGGTTTCATGTTGGGGTTAAGGTTAGGGTTAGGAAAAGGGTTAGGGTTAGGTTTAGCGTAAGGGTAAGGTTTAGGGTTAGGGTTAGGGTTAGGGTTAAATTTAGAGTAAGGGTGAGTGTTAGGGTTAGGGTTAGGGTTAGGTTTAGGTTTAGGGTAAGGGTTAGGGTTAGGGTTAGGCTTAGGGTAAAGATTACGGTTAGGGTTAGTTTTAGGGTTAGGGTTAGGGTTAGGGTAAGGGTAAGGGTTAGGGTTAGGGTTAGGGTTAGTTTTAGGGTAAGGGTAAGTGTTAGGGTTAGGGTTAGTTTTAGGTTTAGTGTTACGGGTAGGTTAAGGGTTAGGGTTAGGTTTAGGGCTAGGATAAGGGTTCGGGTTAGGGTTAGGGTTAGGGTTAGGGTAAGGGTAAGTGTTAGGGTTAGGGTTAGTTTTAGGTTTAGTGTTACGGGTAGGTTAAGGGTTAGGGTTAGGTTTAGGGCTAGGATAAGGGTTCGGGTTAGGGTTAGGGTTAGGGTTAGGGTAAGGGTAAGTGTTAGGGTTAGGGTTAGGGTTAGGTAAGGCTTAGGGTTAGGGTTAGGGTTAGGTTTAGTGTTGGTGTTAAGTTTAAGTTTAGGGTTAGGGTAAGGGTAAGGGTGAGGGTTAGGGTTAGAGTTAAGCTTAGGGATAGGGTTAAGTTTAGGGTTAGTTTTAAGGTTAGGGTTAGAGTACGGATTAGAGTTAGGGTTAGGGTTAGGGTTAAGGTTAGGGTGAGGGTTAGGATTAGGGTTAGGTTTAGGGTTAGATTTAGGTTAAGGGTTAGGGTTAGGGTTAGGGTTAGGGTTATGTTTAGGGTTACGGTTAGGGTTAGGGTTAGGGTTAGGGTAAGTGTATGTGTTAGGGTTAGGGTTAGGGTTAGGGTTAGGCTTAGGGTTAGGTTTAGGGTTAGGGTTAGGGTTAGGGTTAGGGTTAGGGTGAGGATTAGGGTTAGGGTAAGGGTAAGGGTTAGGGATAGGATTACGGTTAGGGTTAGGGTAAGGGTTAGGGTTAGGGTTAGGGTTAGGGTTATGTTTAGGGTTAGGTTTAGGGTAAGGGTAAGGGTTAGGGTTAGGGTTAGGGTTAGTTTTAGTGTTGGGGTTAAAGTTAGGGTAAGGTTTAGGGTTAGGGTTATGGTTAGGTTTAGGGTTAGGGCAAGGGTAAGGGTTATGGTAAGGGTAAGGTTTAGGGTTAGGTTTAGGGTAAGGGATAGGTTAGGGTTAGGGTAGGGGTTAGGGTAAGGGTAATTGTTAGGGTTGGGGTTAGGGTTAGGATAATGGTAAGGGTTAGGGTCAGGGTTAGGGTTAGGGTTATGGGTTAGGGTTAGGGTTAGGGATAGCGTTAGGGTAAGAGTTAGGGTTCGGGTTAGGGTTAGGTTTATGGTTGGGGTTAAGGTTAAGTTTAGGTTTAGGGTAAGGGTAAAGGTTAGGGTTAGGGTTAGGGTTAAGGTTAGGGTAAGGGTAAGGGTTAGGGTTAGGGTTAGGTTTAAGGTTAGGGTTAGGGTACGGGTTAGGGTTAGGGTACGGGTTAGGGTTAGGGTTAGGTTAAGTGTAAGGGTTAGGGTTAGGTTTAGGGTTAGGTTTAGGGTTAGGTTTAGGGTTACGTTTAGAGTTAGGGTTAGGGTTAGGGTAAGGGTATGTGTTAGGGTTAGGGTTAGGGTTTGGGTTAGGGTTAGATTAGGGGTTAGGTTAAGGGTAAGTGTTAGAGTGAGGGTTAGGGTTAGGATAAGGGTAAGTTTTAGGGTTAGGGTTAGGGTTAGAGTTAGGGTTATGGTGAAGGTTACGGTTACGGTTAGTTTTAGGGTTAGGGTTAGGGTTAGGGTAAGGGTAAGGGTTAGGGTTAGGATTACAGGTTAGGGTTAGGGTTTGGGTAAGGGTTAGGGTTAGGTTAGGGTTTGGTTAAGGGTTAGGGTTAGGGTTAGGGTTATGGTTAAGGTTACGGTTAGGGTTAGTTTTAGGGTTAGGGTTAGGGTTAGGGTAAGGGTATGTGTTAGGGTTAGGATTACGGGTTAGAGTTAGGGTTAGGGTAAGGGTTAGGGTTAGGGTTACGGTTAGGTTAGGGGTTAGGGTAAGGGTAAGTGTTAGAATTAGGGTTAGGGTTAGGATAAGGGAAAGTGTTAGGGTTATGGTTAGGGTTAGAGTTAGGGGTTAGGGTTAGGGTTAGGGTTAGTTTTAGGGTTAGGGTTAGGGCAAGGGTAAGGGTTAGAGTTAGGGTTAGGTTTAGGTTTAGGGTAAGGGTAAGGGTTAGGGTAAGTGTAAGGGTTAGGGTTAGGGTTAGTGTAAGGGTTAGGTTAGGGTTAGCGTTAGGGGTTAGGGTTAGGGTTAGGGTTAGTTTTAGAATTAGGGTTAGGGCAAGGGTAAGGGTTAGGGTTAGGGTTAGGTTTAGGGTTAGGGTAAGGGTAAGGGTTAGGGTAAGGGTAAGGGTTAGGGTTAGGTTTAGTGTAAGGGTTAGGTTAGGGTTAGCGTTAGGGTAGGGGTTAGGGTAAGGGTAAGTGTTAGGGTTAGGTTTACGATTAGGATAAGGGTAAGGGTTAGGGTCAGGTTTAGGGTTAGGGTTAGGGTTATGGTTAGGTATAGGGTTAGGGTTAGGTTAAGGGTAGGGTTAGGGTTAGGGTTAGGGAAAGTGTAAGGATTACGGTTACGGTTAGGCTTAGGGTAAGGATTAGGGTTAGGGTTAGTGTAAGGTTTAGCGTTACGGTTAGGGTTAGCATTAATGTTAGTGTTAAGGTTAAGGAAAGGGTAAGGGTTAGAGTTAGGTTTAGGGTTAGGGTTAGGGTCAGGGTAAGGGTTAGGGTTAGGAATAGGGTTAGGGTAGTGTTAGGTTTAGGGTTAGAGTTAGGGTAAGGGTAAGGTTTAAGGGTTAGGTTTAGGGTTAGAGTTAAGGTTAGGGTTAGGGTTAGGGTAAGGTAAGGGTTAGGTTAGGGTTAGGGTTAGGGTTAGGGTTATGATAAGGGTTAGTGTTAGGGTTAGGGTTAGGTTTTGACTTGGGGTTAAGGTTAAGTTTAGGGTTAGGGTAACTGTAAGTGTAAGGGTTAGGTTTAGGGTTAGGGTAAGGGTAAGGGTTAGGGTTAGGGTTAAGGTTAGGGTTAGGGTTAAGGTTAGGGTTAGGTTTAACATTAGGGTTAGGGTACGGGTGAGGGTTAGGGTTAGGGTTAAGATTAGGTTTACGGTTAGTGTTAGGGTTAGGTTTAGGTTTAGGGTTAGGGTTAGGTTAAGGGTAAGTGGTAGCCTTAGGGTTAGGGCTAGGGAAAGGGTAAGGTTAGGGTTAGAGTTAGGGTTAGGTAAGTGTTACGGTTAGGGTTAGGGTTAGGGTTAGGGTTATGGTTAGGGTAATGGTTAGGGTTAGGGTTAGGTTAAGGGAAAGGGTTAGGGTTAGGTATAGGGTTAGACTTAGTGTTAGGTTTAGGGTTAGGGTTAGGGTAAGAGTAAGGGATAGGTTTAAGTTTAGTGTTAGGGTTAGGTTTAGGGTTTGGGTGAGGGTTAGGGTAAGGGTAAGGGTTAGGTTTAGGGTTAGGTTTAGTGTAAGGGTAAGGGTTAGGCTTAGGGTTAGGGTAAGGCTAAGTGTTAGGATTAGGGTTAGGGTTAGGGTAAGGGGTAGGGTTAGGGTTAGGGTTAGGTTTAGGGTTGGGTTTTAGGTTAAGTTTAGGGTTAGGGTAAGGGTCAGGGTAAGGGTTAGGGTTAGGGTTAGGGTTAGGGTTAGGTAATGGTAAGGGTTAGGGTTAGGGTTAGGGTTAAGTTTAGGGTTAGGGTTAGGTAATGGTAAGGGTTAGGGTTAGGGTTAGGTTAAGTTTAGGGTTAGGGTTAAGGTTAGGGTTAGGGTTCGGGAAGGGTTAGGTTTAGGGTTACTGTTAAGGTTAGGGTTAGGGTTAGGGTTAGAGTTAGGTTTAGGGTTAGGTTTAGGTTAAGGGTAAGGGTTAGGGTTAGGGTTAGGGTTAGGGTTAGGGTTGGGGTTAAGGTTAAGTTTAGGGTTAGGTAATGGTAAGGGTAAGGGTTAGGGTTAGGTTTAGGGTTAGGCTTAGGTTAAGGGTAAGGGTTAGGGTAAGGGTTAGGGTTAGGGTTAGGGAAAGGTTAAGGGTTAGAGTTATATTTAGGGTTAGGATAAGTGTTATGGTTAGGGTTAGGGTTAGGTTTAGGGTAATGGTTAGGGTTAGGGTGAGGGTTAGGTTAAGGGTAAGGGTGAGGGTTAGGAATAGGGTTAGGCTTAGGTTTAGGTTTAGGGTTAGGGTTATTGTAAGGGTAAGGGATAGTGTTAAGGTTAGTGTTATGGTTAGGTTTAGGGTTTAGGTTAGGTTTAGGGTAAGAGTAAGGGATAAGTTTAAGGTTAGTGTTAGGGTTAGGTTTAGGGTTTGGGTTAGGGATAGGGTTAGGGTAAGGGTTAGGTTTAGGGTTAGGTTTAGGGTAAGGGTAAGGGTTAGGGTTAGGGTTAGGTTAAGGCTACGTGTTAGGATTAGGGTTAGGGTTAGGGTAAGGGTTAGGGTTAGGGTTAGGGTTATGTTTAGGGTTGGGGTTTAGGTTAAGTTTATGGTTAGGGTAAGGGTCAGGGTAAGGGTTAGGGTTAGGGTTAGGGTTAGGTAATGGTAAGGGTTAGGGTTAGGGTTAATTTAGGGTTAGGGTTAAAGTTAGGGTTAGGGTTCGGGAAGGGTTAGGTTTAGGGTTACGGTTAAGGTTAGGGTTAGGGTTAGGGTTAGGGTTAGGTTTAGGGTTAGGTCAAGGGGAAGGGTTAGGGTTAGGGTTAGGGTTAGGGTTGGGGTTAAGGTTAAGTTTAGGGTTAGGGTAATGGTAAGGGTAAGGGTTAGGGTTAGGGTTAGGGTTAGGGTAAGGGTAAGGGTTAGGATTAGGGTTAGGTTTAAGGTTAGGGTTAGGGTTAAGTTTAGGGTTACGGTTAAGGTTAGGGTTAGGTTTAAGGTTAGGGTTAGGGTACGGTTTAGGGTTATGGTTAATGTTAGGGTTAGGGTTAGGGTAAGGGGTAGGGTTAGGGTTACGTTTAGGTTTGGGGTTAAAGTTTAGGGTTAGGGTAAGGGTTAGGGTTAGGGTTAGGGTTAAGGTTAGGGTAAGGGTAAGGGTTAGGGTTAGGATTAAGGTTAAGGTTAGGATTAGGGTTTGTGTTACGGTTAAGGTTAGGGTTAGGTTTAAGGTTAGGGTTAGGATATGGGTTATCGTTAGGGTTAGGGTTAGGGTTAAGTTTATGGTTAGGGTTAGGGTTAGGGTTATGGTTAGGTATAGGGTTAGGGTTACGTTAAGGGTAAGGGTTAGGGTTAGGGTTAGGGAAAGTGTAAGGGTTACGGTTACGGTTAGGCTTTTGGTAAGGATTAGGGTTAGGGTTAGGGTAAGGTTTAGCGTTAGGGTTAGGGTTACCATTAATGTCAGTGTTAAGGTTACGGAAAGGGTAAGGGTTAGAGTTAGGTTTAGGTTGGGGTTAGGGTTAGAGTTAGGTTTAGGGTTAGGGTTACGGTCAGGGTAAGGGTTAGGGTTAGGAATAGGTTTAGGGTAGTGTTTCTTTTTAGGGTTAGAGTTAGGGTAAGGGTAAGGTTTAAGGGTTAGGGTTAGGGTTAGGTTTAAGGTTAGGGTTAGGGTTAGGGTAAGGTTAAGGGTTAGGTTAGGGTTAGTGTTAGGGTTACGGTTAGGATAAGGGTTAGTGTTATGGTAAGGGTTAGGTTTGGTTTGGGGTTAAGGTTAAGTTTAGGATTAGGGTAAGGGTAAGGGTAATGGTTAGGTTTCGGGTTAGGGTAAGGGTAAGGGTTAGGGTTAGTGTTAGGGTTAAGGTTAGTGTTAGGGTTAAGGTTAGGGTTAGGTTTAACAATAGGGTTGGGTACGGGTGAGGGTTAGGCTTAGGGTTAAGATTAGGTTTACGGTTAGTGTTAGGGTTAGGTTTAGGTTTAGGGTTAGGGTTAGGTTAAGGGTAAATGGTAGGGTTAGGGATAGGGCTAGGGAAAGGGTAAGGTTAGGGTTAGAGTTAGGGTTAAGGTAAGTGTTACGGTTGGGGTTAGGGTTAGGGTTAGGGTAATGGTTAGGGTTAGGGTTAGGTTAAGGGTAAGGGTTAGGGTTAGGTATAGGGTTAGGCTTAGTGTTAGGTTTAGGGTTAGGGTTAGGGTAAGAGTAAGGGATAGGTTTAATGTTAGTGTTAGGGTTAGGTTTAGGGTTTGGGTTAGGGTTAGGGTAAGGGTTAGGGTTAGGGTTAGGGTAAGGCTAAGTGTTAGGATTAGGGTTAGGATTAGGGTAAGGGTTAGGGTTAGGGTTAGGGTTAGGTTTAGGGTTGGGGTTTAGGTTAAGTTTAGGGTTAGGGTAAGGGTCAGGGTAAGGGTTAGGGTTAGGGTTAGGGTTAGGTAATGGTAAGGGTTAGGGTTAGGGTTAGGGTTAAGTTTAGGGTTAGGGTTAAGGTAAGGGTTAGGGTTCGGGAAGGGTTAGGTTTAGTATTACGGTTAAGGTTAGGGTTAGGGTTAGGGTTAGGGTTAGGTTTAGGGTTAGGTTTAGGTTAAGGGTAAGGGTTAGGGTTAGGGTTAGGGTTAGGGTTGGGGTTAAGGTTAAGTTTAGGGTTAGGGTAATGGTAAGGGTAAGGGTTACGGTTAGGGTTAGGGTTAGGGTAAGGGTAAGGGTTAGGGTTAGGTTTAAGGTTAGGGTTAGGGTTAAGTTTAGGGTTAGGGTTTAGGTTACGGTTAGGGTACGGTTTAGGGTTAGGTTTCGGGTTATGGTTAATCTTACGGTTAGGGTTAGGGTTAGGTTTAGGGTTAGGGTTAGGTTAAGGGTAAGGGTTAGGGTTAGAGTTAGGGTTAGGGAAAGGTTAAGGGTTAGGGTTATGTTTAGGGTTAGGGCAAGTGTTATGGTTAGGGTTAGGGTTAGGTTTAGGGCAATGGTTAGGTTTAGGGTTAGTTTTAGTGTAAGGGTAAGGGATAGTGTTAAGGTTAGTGTTACGGTTAGGTTTAGGTTTTGGGTAAGGGTTAGGGTAAGAGAAAGGGTTAGGGTTAGGGTTAGGTTCATGGTTAGGGTAAGGGTTAGGGTTAGGTTTAGGGTTAGGGTTAGATTTAGCGTTAGGGTTAGGGTAAGATTTAGGGTTAGGGTTAGGGCAAGTTTTAGTGTTGGGGTTAAGTTTAGCGTTAGGGTAAGGGTTAGGGTTAGGTTTAGGGTAAGGGTAAGGTTTAGGGTTAGGGTTAAGGTTAGGGTTAGGGTTAGGGTAAGGGTAAGGGTTAGGGTTAGGGTTAGGTTTAGGGTTAGGGTAAGGGTAAGAGTTAGGGTAAGGGTAAGGGTTAGGGTTAGGGTTAGGGTAAGGATTAGGTTAGGGTTAGCGTTAGGGTAGGGGTTAGGGTAAGGGTAAGTGTTAGGGTTAGGTTTACGGTTAGGATAAGGGTAAGGGTTAGGGACAGGGTTAGGGTGAGGGTTAGGGGTTGGGGTTGGGGTTACGTTTAGGGTTGGGGTTAAGGTTAAGTTTAGGGTTAGGGTAAGGGTAAGGGTTAGCGTTAGGGTTAGGGTTAAGGTTAGGGTAAGGGTAAGGGTTAGGGTTAGGGTTAAGGTTAAGGTTAGGATTAGGGATTGTGTTACGGTTAAGGTTAGGGTTAGGTTTAAGTTTAGGGTTAGGGTACGGGTTAGCGTTAGGGTTAGGGTTAGGGTTAAGGTTAGGGTTAGGGTTAGGGTTAGGGTTAGGGTTAGGGTTAGGTATAGGGTTAGGGTTAGGTTAAGGGTAAGGGTAAGGATTAGGGTTAGGGTTAGGGTAAGGTTTAGCGTTAGGGTTAGGGTTAGCATTAAGTTTAGTGTTAAGGTTACGGAAAGGGTAAGGGTTAGAGTTAGATTTAGGGTGGGGTTACGGTTAGAATTAGGTTTAGGGTTAGGGTAGGGTCAGGGTAAGGGTTAGGGTTAGGTATAGGGTTAGGGTTAGATTTAGCGTTAGCGTTAGGGTAAGATTTAGGGTTAGGGTTAGGGCAAGGTTTAGTGTTGGGGTTAAGTTTAGCGTTAGGGTAAGGGTTAGGGTTAGGTTTAGGGTTAGGTTTTGGGTTGGGGTTAAGGTTAAGTTAGGGTTAGGGTTAGGGTTAAGGTTAGGTTTAGGGTTAGGGTTAGGGTAAGGGTAAGGGTTAGGGTTAGGTTTAGGGTAAGGGTTAGGTTAGGGTTAGGGTTAGGGTAGGGGTTAGGGTAAGGGTAAGTGTTAGGGTCAGGGTTAGGGTTAGGGTTAGGTGTTAGGGTTATGGTTATGGTTAGGGTTAGATTTTGGGTAGGGTTAGGGTTAGGGTTAGGGTTAGGGTTACGTTAAGTGTTGGGGTTAAGGTTAAGTTTAGGGTTAGGGTAAGGATAAGGGTTAGGGTTAGGGTTAGGGTTAAGGTTACGGTAAGGGTAAGCGTTAGGTTTTGGGTTACAGTTAAGGTTAGGGTTAGGGTTAGGGTAAGGGTATGTGTTAGGCTTAGGGTTAGGCTTAGGGTTAGGGTTAGCGTTAGGGTAAGAGTAAGGGTTAGGTTTAGGGTTAAGGTAAGGGTAAGGGTAAGGGTTAGGGTTAGGGTTAGGTTTAGGGTAAGGGTTAGCGTTAGGTTTAGGGTAAGTTTTAGGGTTCGGATTAGGGTTAGGGTAAGGGTAAAGTTTAGGGTTAGGCTTAGGGTTAGGTTTAGATATAGGTGTAGGATAAGGATAAGGGTTAGGGTTAGGGTAAGGGTTAGGGTTAGGGTAAGGGTTAGGTTAGGGGTTAGGTTAAGGGTATGTGTTAGAGTTAGGGTTAGGGTTAGGATAAGGGTAAGTGTTAGGGTTAGGGTTAGGGTTAGGGGTTAGTGTTAGGGTTAGGGTTAGGGTTAATGTTAGGGTAAGGTTAAGGGTAAGGGTTAGGGTTAGGGTTAGGGTTAAGGTAAGGATAAGGGTTATGGTTAGGGTTAGTGTTAGGTTTAGGTTTAGGGTAAGGTTAAGGTTTAGGGTTAGGGTTAGGGTTAGGATAAGGGTTAGGGTTAGGGTTAGGGTTAGATTTGGGGTTAGGGTAAGGGTAAGTGTTAGAGTTAGGGTTAGTGTTAGGATAAGGGTAAGTGTAGGGTTAGGATTAGGGTTAGGGTTAGTGGTTAGGGTTAGGTTTAGGGTTAGGGTTAGCGTTAGGGTAAGGGTAAGGGTTAGGGTTAGGTTTAGGGTTAAGATAGGGTAAGGGTAAGTTTTAGGGTTCGGGTTAGGGTTAGGGTAAGGGTATGTGTTAGTGTTAGGGTTAGGGTCAGGGTTAGCGTTAGGGTAAGGGTAAGGGTTAGGGTGAGGTTTATGGTTAAGATAAGCGTCAGGGTTAGTGTTAGGGTTAGGGTTAGGTTTAGGGTAAGGTTTAGAGTTAGGTTTAGGGTAAGGGTAAGTTTTAGGGTTCGGGTAAGGGTTAGGGTAAGGATAAGGGTTAGGGTTAGGCTTAGGTTTATGGTTAGGTTTAGGGTTAGTGTAAGGGTAAGTGTTAGTGTTAGTGTTAGGTTTAGGGTTAGGGTAAGGGTTAGGGTTAGGGTTAGGGTTAGGTTAGGGGTTAGGGTTAGGGTGAGGTTTAGGGTTAGGGTAAGGGTTAGGGTTAGGGGTTAGGGTTAGTGGTAGGGTTAGGTTAAGGGTTAGGGTTAAGGTTAGGATAAGGGATAGGGTTAGGGTTAGGGTTAGGGTTAGGGTTAGAGTTAGGATAAGTGTTAGGGTTAGGGGTTAGGGTTAGGATTAGGGTTAGGGTTAGGGTAAGGGTTAGGGTAAGGGTAAGTGTTATGGTTAGGGTTAGGTTTAGGTTTAGGGTTAGGGTTAGGGTTAGGGTAAGGGTAAGGGTTAGGGTTAAGGTTAGGGTTAGGGTTAGTTTTAGGGTTATGGTTAGGGTTAGGGTAAGGGTAAGTTTTAGGGTTAGGATTAGGGTTAGGTTTAGGGTAAGGGTTAGGGTTACGGTTAAGGTAAGGATAAGGGTTAGGGTTAGGGTTAGGGTTAGGGTAAGGGTTAGGGTTAGGTTTAGGGTTAGGTTAAGGGTTAGGGTTAGGTTTAGGGTTAGGCTTAAGGTTAAGGTTACGGTTAGGGTTAGTATTAGGGTTAGGGTTAGGGTAAGGCTAAGGGTTAGGGTTAGGATTAGGGTTAGGGTTAGTGTTATGGTTAGGGTAAGGATTAGGGTTAGGGTTACGGTTAAGGTTAGGTTTTAGGGTAAGGGTAAGTGTTAGAATTAGGTTTAGGGTAAGGGCAAGGGAAAGTGTTAGGGTTATGGTTAGGGTTAGAGTTAGGGGTTAGGGTTAGGGTTAGGGTTAGGGTTAGGTTAAGTGTAAGGGTTAGGGTTAGGTTTAGGGTTAGGGTTAAGGTTAAGGTTACGGTTAGGGTTAGTATTAGTGTTAGGGTTAGGGTAAGGCTAAGGGTTAGGGTTAGGATTAGGGTTAGGGTTAGGGTTAGGGTTATGGTTAGGGTAAGGGTTAGGGTTATGGTTACGGTTAAGGTTAGGTTTTAGGGTAAGGTTAAGTGTTAGAATTAGGTTTAGGGTAAGGGCAAGGGAAAGTGTTAGGGTTATAGTTAGGGTTAGAGTTAGGGGTTAGGGTTAGGGTTAGGGTTAGGGTTAGGTTAAGTGTAAGGGTTAGGGTTAGGTTTAGGGTTAGGTTTAGGGTTACGGTTAGGGTTAGGCTTAGGGTTAGGTTAAGGGTATGTGTTAGGGTATGTGTTAGGGTTATGGTTTGTGTTAGGGTTAGATTAGGGGTTAGGTTAAGGGTAAGTGTTAGAGTGAGGGTTATGGTTAGGATAAGGGAAAGTTTTAGGGTTAGGGTTAGGATTAGAGTTAGGGGTTAGGGTTAGGGTTAGGGTTAGTTTTACGGTCAGTTGTAGGGCAAGGGTAAGGTTTAGGGTTAGGTTTAGGGTTAAGGTAAGGATAAGGGTTAGGGTTAGGGTGAGGGTTTGGGTAAGGATTAGGGTTAGGTTAGGTTTAGGTTAAGGGTTAGGGTTAGGGTTAGGGTTAGGGTTAAGGTTAAGGGTACGGTTAGGGTTAGTTTTAGGGTTAGGGTTGGGTTAGGGTAAGGGTAAGGGTTAGGGTTAGGCTTAGGGTTAGGGTTAGGGTTAGGGTAAGGGTTAGGGTTAGGAATAGTGTTAGGGTAGTGTTAGGTTTAGGGTTAGAGTTAGGGTAAGGGTAACGTTTAAGTGTTAGTGTTAGGGTTAGGGTTAAGGTTAGGGTTAGGGTTAGGGTAAGGGTAAGGGTTAGGTTAGGGTTAGGGTTACGGTTAGGGTTAGGGTAAGGTTTAGTGTTAGGGTTAGTGTTAGGTTTAGTGTTGGGGTTAAGGTTAGGGTTAGGGTAAGGGTTAGGGTTAGGTTTAGGGTAAGGGTAAGGTTTAGGTTTAGGGTTAGGGTTAAGGTTATGGTAAGGGTTAGGGTTAGGGTTAGGGTTAGGTTTTGGGTTGGGGTTAAGGTTAAGTTAGGGTTAGGGTAAGGGTTAGGTTTAGGGTTAGGGTAAGGGTAAGGGTTAGGGTTAGGGTTAGGGTTGAGGTTAGGGTTAGGGTTAAGGTTAGGGTTAGTTTTAATGTTAGGGTTAGTGTACGGGTTAGGGTTAGGGTTAAGTTTAGTTTTACGGTTAGTGTTAGGGTTAGGTTTAGGTTTAGGGTTAGGGTTAGGTTAAGGGTAAGGGCTAGGGTTAGGGTTAGGGTTAGGGAAAGGGTAAGGTTAGGGTTAGAGTTAGGGTTAGGGTAATTGTTATGGTTAGGGTTAGGGTTAGGGTTAGGGTTACGGTAATGGTTAGGGTTAGGGTTAGGTTTAGGGTAAGGGTTAGGGTTAGGTATTAGGTTAGGCTTAGTGATAGGTTTAGGGTTAGGGTTAAGGTAAGACTAAGGGTAGGGTTAAGTTTAGTGTTAGGGTTAGGTTTATGGTTTGGGTTAGGGTTAGGGTAAGGGTTAGGGTTAGGGTTAGGGTTAGGGTTAGGGTAAGGGTTAGGGTTAGGTTTAGGTTTAGATTTACGTTTAGGGTTAGGGTTAGGGTAAGATTTAGGGTTAGGGTTAGGGTTAGGGTTAGTGTTGGGGTTAAGTTTAGGTTTATGGTAAGGGTTAGGGTTAGGTTTAGGGTAAGGGTAAGGGTTAGGGTTAGGGTTAGGGTAAGGGTAAGGGTAAGGGTTAGGGTTAGGGTTAGGGTTAGGTTAAGGGTTAGGGTAAGGGTAAGGGTTAGGGTAAGGGTAAAGGTTAGGGTTAGGTTTACGGTAAGGGTTAAGTTAGGGTTAGGGTTAGGGTAGGGGTTAGGGTAAGGGTAAGAGTTAGGGTTAGGGTTAGGGTTAGGGTAAGGGTAAGGGTTAGGGTTAGGGTTAGGGTCAGGGTTAGGGTTAGGTTTAGGTGTTAGGGTTATGGTTATGGTTTTGGTTAGATTTAGGTTAGGGTTAGGGTTAGGGTTATGGTTACGTTAAGTGTTGGGGTTAAGGTTAGGTTTAGGATTAGGGTAAGGATAAAGGTTAGGGTTAGGGTTAGGGTTAAGGTTACGGTAAGGGTAAGGGTTAGGTTTAGGGTTACAGTTAAGGTTAGGGTTAGGGTTAGGGTAAGGGTATGTGTTAGGGTTAGGGTTAAGCTTAGGTTTAGGGTTAGCGTTAGGGTAAGAGTAAGGGTTAGGGTTAGGGTTAGGGTTAAGGGAAGGGTAAGGGTAAGGGTTAGGGTTAGGGTTAGGTTTAGGGTAAGGGTTAGCGTTAGGTTTAGGGTAAGTTTTAGGGTTCAGGTTAGGGTTAGGGTAAGGGTAAGGGTTAGGGTTAGGCTTAGGGTTAGGGTTAGGTTTAGGGTTAGGTTAAGGGTAAGGGTTAGGGTTAGGGTTAGGGTAAGGGTTAGGGTTAGGGTAAGGGTTGGGTTAGGGGTTAGGGTAAGGGTAAGTGTTACAGTTAGGGTTAGGGTTAGGATAAGGGTAAGTGTTAGGGTTAGGGTTAGGGTTAGGGGTTAGTGTTAGGGTTATGGTTAGGGTTAGCGTTAGGGTAAGGTTAAGGGTAAGTGTTAGGGTTAGGTTTAGGGTTAAGGAAAGGGTAAGTGTTAGGGTTACGGTTAGGGTTAGGGTTAGGGTTAGGGTTAGGTTACGGGTTAGGGTAAGGGTAAGTGTTACCGTTAGGGTTAGGATTAGGATAAGGGTAAGTGTAGGGTTAGGGTTAGGGTTAGGGTTAGGGGTTAGGGTTAGGGTTAGGGTTAGCGTTAGGGTAAGGGTAAGGGTTAGGGTTAGGGTTAAGGTAGGGTAAGGATAAGGTTTAGGGTTCGGGTTAGGGTTAGAGTAAGGGTAGGGTTAGGGTTAGGGTTAGGGTAAGAGTAAGTTTTAGGGTTCGGGCTAGGTTTAGGCTAAGGATAAGGGTTAGGGTTAGGCTTAGATTTATGGTTAGATTTAGGGTTAGGGTAAGGGTAAGAGTTAGTGTTAGGGTTAGGGTTAGGGTTAGGGTAAGGGTTAGGGTTAGGGTTAGGGTTAGGTTAGGGGTTAGAGTAAGAGTAAGTGTTAGAGTTAGGGTTAGGGTTATTATAAGTTAAGTGTTAGGGTTAGGTTTAGGGGTTTGGGTTAGGGTTAGGTTAGGGTTTAGGGTTAGTGTGAGGGTTAGGGTTAGGGTAAGGGTTAGGGTTAGGGGTTAGGGTTAGTGTTAGGGTTAGGTTAAGGGTTAGGGTTGAGGTTAGGATAAGGGATAGGGTTAGGTTTAGGGTTCGGGTTAGGGTTAGGGTTAGAGTTAGGATAAGTGTTAGGGTTAGGGGTTAGGGTTAGGATTAGGGTTAGGGTTAGGGTAAGGGTTAGGGTAAGGGTAAGGGTAAGGGTTATGTTTAGGGTTAGGCTTAGATTTAGGGTTAGGTTTAGGGTTAGAGTAAGGGTAAGAGTTAGTGTTAGGGTTAAGGTAAGGATAAGGGTAAGGGTTAGGGTTAGGGTTAGGTTTAGGGTAAGGGTTAAGTTAGGGTTAGGGTTAGGGTAGGGGTTAGGGTAAGGGTAAGAGTTAGGGTTAGGGTTAGGGTTAGGGTAAGGGTAAGGGTTAGGGTTAGGGTTAGGGTCAGGGTTAGGGTTAGGTTTAGGTGTTAGGGTTATGGTTATGGTTTTGGTTAGATTTAGGTTAGGGTTAGGGTTAGGGTTATGGTTACGTTAAGTGTTGGGGTTAAGGTTAGGTTTAGGATTAGGGTAAGGATAAAGGTTAGGGTTAGGGTTAGGGTTAAGGTTACGGTAAGGGTAAGGGTTAGGTTTAGGGTTACAGTTAAGGTTAGGGTTAGGGTTAGGGTAAGGGTATGTGTTAGGGTTAGGGTTAAGCTTAGGTTTAGGGTTAGCGTTAGGGTAAGAGTAAGGGTTAGGGTTAGGGTTAGGGTTAAGGGAAGGGTAAGGGTAAGGGTTAGGGTTAGGGTTAGGTTTAGGGTAAGGGTTAGCGTTAGGTTTAGGGTAAGTTTTAGGGTTCAGGTTAGGGTTAGGGTAAGGGTAAGGGTTAGGGTTAGGCTTAGGGTTAGGGTTAGGTTTAGGGTTAGGTTAAGGGTAAGGGTTAGGGTTAGGGTTAGGGTAAGGGTTAGGGTTAGGGTAAGGGTTGGGTTAGGGGTTAGGGTAAGGGTAAGTGTTACAGTTAGGGTTAGGGTTAGGATAAGGGTAAGTGTTAGGGTTAGGGTTAGGGTTAGGGGTTAGTGTTAGGGTTATGGTTAGGGTTAGCGTTAGGGTAAGGTTAAGGGTAAGTGTTAGGGTTAGGTTTAGGGTTAAGGAAAGGGTAAGTGTTAGGGTTACGGTTAGGGTTAGGGTTAGGGTTAGGGTTAGGTTACGGGTTAGGGTAAGGGTAAGTGTTACCGTTAGGGTTAGGATTAGGATAAGGGTAAGTGTAGGGTTAGGGTTAGGGTTAGGGTTAGGGGTTAGGGTTAGGGTTAGGGTTAGCGTTAGGGTAAGGGTAAGGGTTAGGGTTAGGGTTAAGGTAGGGTAAGGATAAGGTTTAGGGTTCGGGTTAGGGTTAGAGTAAGGGTAGGGTTAGGGTTAGGGTTAGGGTAAGAGTAAGTTTTAGGGTTCGGGCTAGGTTTAGGCTAAGGATAAGGGTTAGGGTTAGGCTTAGATTTATGGTTAGATTTAGGGTTAGGGTAAGGGTAAGAGTTAGTGTTAGGGTTAGGGTTAGGGTTAGGGTAAGGGTTAGGGTTAGGGTTAGGGTTAGGTTAGGGGTTAGAGTAAGAGTAAGTGTTAGAGTTAGGGTTAGGGTTATTATAAGTTAAGTGTTAGGGTTAGGTTTAGGGGTTTGGGTTAGGGTTAGGTTAGGGTTTAGGGTTAGTGTGAGGGTTAGGGTTAGGGTAAGGGTTAGGGTTAGGGGTTAGGGTTAGTGTTAGGGTTAGGTTAAGGGTTAGGGTTGAGGTTAGGATAAGGGATAGGGTTAGGTTTAGGGTTCGGGTTAGGGTTAGGGTTAGAGTTAGGATAAGTGTTAGGGTTAGGGGTTAGGGTTAGGATTAGGGTTAGGGTTAGGGTAAGGGTTAGGGTAAGGGTAAGGGTAAGGGTTATGTTTAGGGTTAGGCTTAGATTTAGGGTTAGGTTTAGGGTTAGAGTAAGGGTAAGAGTTAGTGTTAGGGTTAAGGTAAGGATAAGGGTAAGGGTTAGGGTTAGGGTTAGGTTTAGGGTAAGGGTTAGCGTTAGGTTTAGGGTAAGGTTTAGGGTTCGGTTTAGGGTTAGGGTAAGGGTAAGGGTTAGGGTTAGGCTTAGGGTTAGGGTTAGGTTTAGGGTTAGGGTAAGGGTAAGGGTTAGGGTTAGGCTTAGGGTTAGGGTTAGGTTTAGGGTTAGGGTAAGGGTAAGGGTTAGGGTTAGGGTAAGGGTAAGGGTTAGGGTTAGGCTTAGGGTTAGGGTTAGGTTTAGGGTTAGGGTTAGGGTAAGGGTTAGGTTAGAGGTTAGGGTAAGGGTAAGTGTTAGAGTTAGGGTTAGGGTTAGGATAAGGGTAAGTGTTAGGGATAGGGTTAGGGTCAGCGGTTAGGGTTAGGGTTAGGGTTAGCGTTAGGGTAAGGTTAAGGATAAGTGTTAGGGTTAGGGTTAGGGTTAAGGTAAGGGTAAGGGTTAGGGTTAGGGTTAGGGTTAGGGTTAGGTTAGGGGTTAGGGTAAGGGTAAGTGTTACCGTTAGGGTTAGGATTAGGATAAGGGTAAGTGTAGGGTTAGGGTTAGGGTTAGGGTTAGGGGTTAGGGTTAGGTTTAGGGTTGGGGTTAGCGTTAGGGTATGTGTTAGTTTTAGGGTTAGGGTCAGGGTTAGCGTTAGGGTAAGGGTAAGGGTTAGGGTTAGGGTTAGGGTAAGGGTTAGGGTTAGGGTAAGAGTTAGGTTAGAGGTTAGGGTAAGGGTAAGTGTTAGAGTTAGGGTTAGGTTTAGGATAAGGGTAAGTGTTAGGGATAGGGTTAGGGTCAGCGGTTAGGGTTAGGGTTAGTGTTAGCGTTAGGGTAAGGTTAAGGATAAGTGTTAGGGTTAGGGTTAGGGTTAAGGTAAGGGTAAGGGTTAGGGTTAGGGTTAGGGTTAGGGTTAGGTTAGGGGTTAGGGTAAGGGTAAGTGTTACCGTTAGGGTTAGGATTAGGATAAGGGTAAGTGTAGGGTTAGGGTTAGGGGTTAGGGTTAGGTTTAGGGTTGGGGTTAGCGTTAAGGTATGTGTTAGTTTTAGGGTTAGGGTCAGGGTTAGCGTTAGGGTAAGGGTAAGGGTTAGGGTTAGGTTTAGGGTTAAAATAAGGGTCAGGGTTAGTGTTAGGGTTAGGGTTAGGCTTAGGGTTAGGGTAAGTGTTAGGGTTAGATTTAGGGTAAGAGTAAGCTTTAGGGTTCGGGTTAGGTTTAGGGTAAGGATAAGGGTTAGGGTTAGGCTTAGGTTTAGGGTTAGGGTAAGGTTAAGAGTTAGTGTTAGGGTTAGGGTTAGGGTTAGGTAAGGGTTAGTGTTAGGGTTAGTGTTAGGTTAGGGGTTAGATTAAGGGTAAGTGTTAGAGTTAGGGTTAGGGTTAGGATAAGGTAAGTGTTAGGGTTAGGGTTAGGGGTTTGGGTTAGGGTTAGTTTAGGGTTTATGGTTAGTGTGAGGGTTAGGGTTAGGGTAAGGGTTCGGGTTAGGGGTTAGGGTTAGGTTAAGGGTTAGGGTTAAGCTTAGGATAAGGGATAGGGTTAGGTTTAGGGTTAGGGTTAGGGTTAGGGTCAGAGGTAGGATAAGTGTTAGGGTTAGGGGTTAGGGTTAGGATTAGGGTTAGGGTTAGAGTAAGGGTTAGGGTAAGGTAAGGGTTATGTTTAGGGTTAGGGTTAGGTTTAAGGTTAGGGTTAGTGTCAGGGTTAGGGTAAGGGTTAGGGTTAAGTTTAGGGTTAGGGTTAGTTTTAGGGTTATGGTTAGGGTTAGGATAAGGGTAAGATTTAGGGTTAGGATTAGGGTTAGGGTTAGGGTAATTGTTAGGGTTAGGGTTACGGTTAAGGTTAGGTTTAGGTTTTGTTTTAGGGTTAGGGTTAGGGTTAGTGTTAGGATTAGGGTTAGGGTTAAGGTAAGGGTTATGGTTAGCGTTAGGGTTAGGGTTAGGGTTACGGTTACGGTTAAGGTAAGGATAAGGGTTAGGGTTAGGTTTAGGGTTAGGGTAAGGGTTAGGGTTAGGGTTATGGTTAGGTTAATGGTTAGGGTTAGGGTTAGGGTTTGGGTTAAGGTTAAGGTTACGGTTAGGGTTAGTATTAGGGTTAGGGTTAGGGCTGGGTAAGGGTAAGGGTTAGGGTTAGGGTTAGGTTAGATTTTAGGGTAAGGGTAAGTGTTAGAATTAGGTTTAGGGTAAGGGCAAGGGAAAGTGTTAGGGTTATGGTTAGGGTTAGAGTTAGGGATTAGGGTTAGGGTTAGGGTTAGGGATAGGTTAAGTGTAAGGGTTAGGGTTAGGTTTAGGGTTAGGTTTAGGGTTACTGTTAGGGTTAGGGTTAGGGTAAGGGTCTGTGTTAGGGTTAGGGTTAGGGTTAGGGTTTGGGTTAGGGTTAGATTAGGGGTTAGGTTAAGGGTAAGTGTTAGAGTGAGGGTTAGGGTTAGGATAAGGGAAAGTGTTAGGGTTATGGTTAGGGTTAGAGTTAGGGGTTAGGGTTAGGGTTAGGGTTAGTTTTAGGGTTAGGGGTAGGGCAAGGGTAAGGGTTAGGGTTAGGGTTATGGTTAGGTTTAAGGTAAGGATAAGGGTTAGGGTTAGGGTTAGGGTTTGGGTAAGGGTTTGGGTTATGTTAGGGTTAGGTTA
Organism: Megascapheus bottae; assembly: GCA_024803745.1. NCBI lineage: Eukaryota > Metazoa > Chordata > Mammalia > Rodentia > Geomyidae > Megascapheus > Megascapheus bottae. The sequence goes on along the minus strand of JANJXV010000676.1, from coordinate 336,176 downwards.
AGGGTTAGGGTTAGGGTTAGGGTTAATGTTAAGGTTACGGTTAGGGTTAGTTTTAGGGTTAGGGTTCGGGTTAGGGTAAGGGTAAGGGTTAGGGTTAGGGTTAGGGTAAGGGTTAGGGTTAGGGTAAGGGTTAGGTTAGGGGTTAGGGTAAGGGTAAGTGTTAGAGTTAGGGTTAGGGTTAGGATAAGGGTAAGTGTTAGGGTTAGGGTTAGGGTCAGGGGTTAGTGTTAGGGTTAGGGTTAGGGTTAGCGTTAGGGTAAGGTTAAGGGTAAGGGTTAGGGTTAGGGTTAGGGTTAGGTTAGGGCTTAGGGTAAGGGTAAGTGTTACCGTTAGGGTTAGGATTAGGATAAGGGTAAGTGTAGGGTTACGGTTAGGGTTAGGGTTAGGGGTTAGGGTTAGGGTTAGGGTTAGGGTTAGGGTTAGCGTTAGGGTATGTGTTAGTTTTAGGGTTAGGGTCAGGGTTAGCGTTAGGGTAAGGGTAAGGGTTAGGGTTAGGTTTAGGGTTAAGATAAGGGTCAGGGTTAGTTTTAGGTTTAGGGTTAGGTTTAGGGTAAGAGTTAGGGTTAGGTTTAGGGTAAGAGTAAGTTTTAGGGTTCGGGTTAGGTTTAGGGTAAGGATAAGGGTTAGGGTTAGGCTTAGGTTTAGGGTTAGGTTTAGGATTAGGGTAAGGTTAAGAGTTAGTGTTAGGGTTAGGGTTAGGGTTAGGGTAAGGGTTAGGGTTAGGGTTAGGGTTAGGTTAGGGGTTAGATTAAGGGTAAGTGTTACGGTTAGGGTTAGTTTTAGGGTTAGGGTTAGGGTTAGGGTAAGGGTAAGGGTTAGGGTTAGGGTTAGGGTTAGGGTAAGGGTTAGGGTTAGGGTAAGGGTTAGGTTAGGGTTTAGGGTAAGGGTAAGTGTTAGAGTTAGGATTAGGGTTCGGATAAGGGTAAGTGTCAGGGTTAGGGTTAGGGTCAGGGCTTAATGTTAGGGTTAGGGTTATGGTTAGCGTTAGGGTAAGGTTAAGGGTAAGGGTTAGGGTTAGGGTTAGGGTTAAGGTAAGTGTAAGGGTTAGGGTTAGGGTTAGGGTTAATGTTAGGGTTAGTTTAGGGGTTAGGGTAAGGGTAAGTGTTACCGTTAGGGTTAGGATTAGGATAAGGGTAAGTGTAGGGTTAGGGTTAGGGTTAGGTTTAGGGGTTAGGGTTAGGGTTAGGGTTAGCGTTAGGGTATGTGTTAGTTTTAGGGTTAGGGTCAGGGTTAGCGTTAGGGTAAGGGTAAGGGTTAGGGTTAGGTTTAGTGTGAAGATAAGGGTCAGGGTTAGTGTTAGGGTTAGGGTTAGGTTTAGGGTAAGGGTTAGGGTTAGGTTTAGGGTAAGAGTAAGTTTTAGGGTTCGGGTTAGGTTTAGGTAAGGATAAGGGTTAGGGTTAGGCTTAGGTTTAGGGTTAGGTTTAGGGTTAGGGTAAGGTTAAGAGTTAGTGTTATTGTTAGGGTTAGGGTTAGGGTAAGGGTTAGGGTGAGGGTTAGGGTTAGGTTAGGGGTTAGAGTAAGGGTAAGTGTTAGAGTTAGGGTTAGGGTTAGGATAAGGTAAGTGTTAGGGTTAGGGTTAGGGGTTTGGGTTAGGGTTAGGTTAGGGTTTATGGTTAGTGTGAGGGTTAGGGTTAGGGTAAGGGTTAGGGTTAGGGGTTAGGGTTAGTGTTAGGGTTAGGTTAAGGGTTAGGGTTAAGGTTAGGATAAGGGATAGGGTTAGGTTTAGGGTTCGGTTTAGGGTTAGGGTTAGAGTTAGGATAAGTGTTAGGGTTTGGGGTTAGGGTTAGGATTAGGGTTCAGGTTAGTGTAAGGGTTAGGGTAAGGTAAGGGTTAGGGTTAGGGTTAGGGTTAGGTTTAAGGTTAGGGTTAGTGTCACGGTTAGGGTAGGGCTTAGGGTTAAGGTTAGGTTTAGGTTTAGTTTTAGGGTTATGGTTAGGGTTAGGATAAGGGTAAGATTTAGGGTTAGGATTAGGGTTAGGGTTAGGGTAATTGTTAGGGTTAGGGTTACGGTTAAGGTTAGGTTTAGGTTTTGTTTTAGGGTTAGGGTTAGGGTTAGTGTTAGGATTAGGGTTGGGGTTAAGGTAAGGGTTATGGTTAGCGTTAGGGTTAGGGTTAGGGTTAGGGTTATGGTTAAGGTAAGGATAAGGGTTAGGGTTAGGGTTAGGGTTAGGGTAAGGGTTAGGGTTAGGGTTAGTTTAATGGTTAGGGTTAGGGTTAAGGTTAAGGTTACGGTTAGGGTTAGTATTAGGGTTAGGATTAGGGCTGGGTAAGTGTAAGGGTCAGGGTTAGGATTAGGGTTAGGGTTAGGGTTAGGGTTAGGGTAAGGGTTAGGGTTAGGGTTAGGGTTAGGGTTAGGGTAAGGGTTAGGGTTAGGGTTAGGTTAGGTTTTAGGGTAAGGATAAGTGTTAGAATTAGTTTTAGGGTAAGGGCAAGGGAAAGTGTTAGAGTTATGGTTAGGGTTAGAGTTAGGGATTAGGGTTAGGGTTAGGGTTAGGATTAGGTTAAGTGTAAGGGTTGGGGTTAGCTTTAGGGTTAGGTTTAGGGTTACGGTTAGGGTTAGGGTTAGGGTTAGGGTAAGGGTATGTGTTAGGGTTAGGGTTAGGGTTAGGGTTTGGGTTAGGGTTAGATTAGGGGTTAGGTTAAGGGTAAGTGTTAGAGTGAGGGTTAGGGTTAGGATAAGGGAAAGTGTTAGGGTTATGGTTAGGGTTAGAGTTAGGGGTTAGGGTTAGGTTTAGGGTTAAGATAAGGGTCAGGGTTAGTGTTAGGGTTATGGTTAGGTTTAGGGTAAGGGTTAGGGTTAGGTTTAGGGTAAGGGTAAGTTTTAGGGTTAGTGTTAGGGTAAGCATAAGGGTTAGGGTTAGGGTTAGGGTAAGGGTTAGGGTTAGGTTTAGGGTAAGGGTAAGTTTTAGGGTTCGGGTTAGGTTTATTGTAAGGATAAGGGTTAGGGTTAGGCTTAGGTTTAGGGTTAGTTTTAGGGTTCGGGTAAGGGTAAGAGTTAGTGTTAGGGTTAGGGTTAGGGATAGGGTAAGGGTTAGGGTTAGGGTTAGGGTTAGGTTAGGGGTTAGAGTAAGGGTGTTAGATTTAGGGTTAGGGTTAGGATAAGGTAAGTGTTAGGGTTAGGGTTAGGGGTTTGGGTTAGGGTTAGGTTAGAGTTTAGGGTTAGTGTGAGGGTTAGGGTTAGGGTAAGGGTTAGGGTTAGAGGTTAGGGTTAGTGTTAGGGTTAGGTTAAGGGTTAGGGTTAAGGTTAGGATAAGGGATAGGGTTAGGTTTAGGGTTAAGGTTAGGGTTAGGATTAGAGGTAGGATAAGTGTTAGGGTTAGGGGTGAGGGTTAGGATTAGGGTTAGGGTTAGGGTAAGGGTTAGGGTAAGGGTAAGGGTTATGTTTAGGGTTATGGTTAGGTTTAGGGTTAGGGTTAGTGTCAGGGTTAGGGTAATGGTTAGGGTTAAGGATAGGGTTAGGGTTAGTTTTAGGGTTATGGTTAGGGTTAGGATAAGGGTAAGATTTAGGGTTAGGATTAGGGTTAGGGTTAGCATTAGGGTTAGGGTTAGGTTTAGGGTTACGGTTAAGGTAAGGATAAGGTTTAGGGTTAGGGTTAGGGTTAGGGTAAGAGTTAGGGTTAGGGTTAGGGTTAGGTTAAGGGTTAGGGTTAGGGTTAGAGTTAGGGTTAAGTTTAAGGTTACGGTTAGGGTTAGTATTAGGGTTAGGGTTAGGGCTGGGTAAGGGTAAGGGTTAGGGTTAGGATTAGGTTTAGGGTTAGGGTTAGGGTTAGGGTTAGGGTAAGGGTTAGGTTTAGGGTTAGGGTTAGGTTAGGTTTTAGGGTAAGGGTAAGTGTTAGAATTATGTTTAGGATAAGGGCAAGGGAAAGTGTTAGGGTTATGGTTAGGGTTAGAGTTAGGGATTAGGGTTAGGGTTAGGGTTAGGGTTAGGTTAAGTGTAAGGGTTAGGGTTAGGTTTAGTGTTAGGTTTAGGGTTACGGTTAGGGTTAGGGTTAGGGTTAGGGTAAGGGTATGTGTTAGGGTTAGGTTTAGGGTTTGGGTTAGGGTTAGATTAGGGGTTAGGTTAAGGGTAAGTGTTAGAGTGAGGGTTAGGGTTAGGATAAGGGAAAGTGTTAGGGTTATGGTTAGGGTTAGAGTTCGGTGTTAGGGTTAGTGTTAGGGTTAGTTTTAGGGTTAGGGGTAGGGCAAGGGTAAGGGTTAGGGTTAGTGTTAGGGTTAGGGTTAGGGTTAGGATAAGGGTTAGGGTTAGGGTTACGGTTAGTTTAGGGGTTAGGGTAAGGGTAAGTGTTAGAATTAGTGTTAGGGTTAGGATAAGGGAAAGTGATAGGGTTATGGTTAGGGTTAGAGTTAGAGGTTAGGGTAAGGGTTAGGGTTAGTTTTAGGGTTAGGTTTAGGGCAAGGGTAAGAGTTAGGGTTAGGGTTAGGGTTAAGGTAAGGATAAGGGTTAGGGTTAGGGTTAGGGTTTGGGTAAGGTTTAGGGTTAGGTTAGAGTTAGGTTAAGGGTTAGGGTTAGGGTTAGGGTTAAGGTTAAGGTTACGGTTAGGGTTAGTTTGAGGGTTAGGTTTAGGGTTAGGGTAAGGGTTAAGGTTAGGGTTAGGTTTAGGTTAGTGGTTAGGGTAAGGGTAAGTGTTAGAATTAGAGTTAGGGTTAGGATAAGGGAAAGTGTGAGGGTTAGGGTTAGGGTTAGAGTTAGGTGTTAGGGTTAGGGTTAGGGTTAGGGTTAGGGTTTGGGTTAGGGTTAGGGTAAGGGTAAGGGTTAGGTTTAGGGTTAGGGGTATGGTGAGGGTAAGGGTTAGGGTTAGGTTTAGGTTTAGGTTTATGTTTAGGGTTAGGTTTAGGGTTAGGGTAAGATTTAGGGTTAGGGTTAGGGGTAGGTTTAGTGTTGGGGTTAAGTTTAGGGTTAGGGTAAGGGTTAGGGTTAGGTTTAAGGTAAGGGTAAGGTTTAGGGTTAGGGTTAGGGTTAGGGTTAGGGTAAGAGTAAGGGTTAGGGTTAGGGTTAGGGTTAGGTGTAGGGTTAGGGTAAGGGTAAGGGTTAGGGTAAGTGTAAGGGTTAGGGTTAGGTTTAGGGTAAGAGTTAGGTTAGGGTTAGGGTTAGGGTAGGGGTTAGGGTAAGGGTAAGTGTTAGGGTTAGGGTTAGGGTTAGGATAAGGGTAAGGGTTAGGGTCAGGGTTAGGGTTAGGGTTAGGTGTTAGGGTTATGGTTATGGTTAGGGTGAGATTTGGGTTAGGGTTAGGGTTAGGGTTAGGGTTACGTTAAGTGTTGGGGTTAAGGTTAAGTTTAGGATTAGGGTAAGGACAAGGGTTAGGGTTAGGGTTAAGGTTACGGTAAGGGTAAGGTTAGGTTTAGGGTTACAGTTAAGATTAGGGTTAGGGTTAGGGTAAGGGTATGTGTTAGGGTTAGGGTTAGGCTTAGGGTTAGGGTTAGCGTTAGGGTAAGAGTAAGGGTTAGGGTTAGGGTTAGGGTTAAGGTAAGGGTAAGGGTAAGGGTTAGGGTTAGGCTTAAGTTTAGGGTAAGGGTTAGCGTCAGGATTAGGGTAAGTTTTAGGGTTCGGGTTACGGTTAGGGTAACGGTAAGTGTTAGGGTTAGGCTTAGGGTTAGGGTTAGGTTTAGGGTTGGGGTAAGGGTAAGGGTTAGGGTTAGGTTTAGGGTAAGGGTTAGGGTTAGGGTAAGGGTTAGGTTAGGGGTTAGGGTAAGGGTAAGTGTTAGAGTTAGTGTTAGGGTTAGGATAAGGGTAAGTGTTAGGGTTAGGGTTAGGGTTAGGGTTTAGTGTTAGTGTTAGGGTTAGGGTTAGCGTTAGTGTAAGGTTAAGGGTAAGGGTGAGGGTTAGGGTTTGGGTTAAGGTAAGGGTAAGGGTTAGGGTTAAGGTTAGGGTTAGGTTTAGGGTTAGGGTAAGGTTAAGGTTTAGGGTTAGGGTAGGGTTAGGGTAGGGGTTAGGGTTAGGGTTAGGGTTAGGTTAGGGGTTAGGGTAAGGGTAAGTGTTACAGTTAGGGTTAGGGATAGGATAAGGGTAAGTGTAGGGTTAATGTTAGGGTTAGGGTTAGGGGTTAGGGTTAGGGTTAGGGTTAGGGTTAGCGTTAGGGTAAGGGTAACGGTTAGGGTTAGGGTTAGGGTTAGGGGTAAGGTAAGGTAAGGGTAAGGTTTTGGGTTCGGTTTAGGGTTAGGGTAAGTTTTAGGGTTAGCGTTAGGGTAAGGGTAAGGGTTAGGGTTAGGGTTAGGGAAAGGTTTATGGTTAAGGTTAGGGTTAAGATAAGGGTCAGGGTTAGTGTTAGAGTTTGGGTTAGGTTTAGGGTAAGGGTTAGGGTTAGGTTTAGGGTAAGGGTAAGTTTTAGGGTTAGCTTTAGGGTAAGGGTAAGGGTTAGGGTTAGGGTTAGTGTAAGGGTTAGGGTTCGGGTTAGGGTTAGGGTAAGGGTATGTGTTAGTGTTGGTCAGGGTTAGCGTTAGGGTAAGAGTAAGGATTAGGGTTAGGTTTAGGGTTAAGATAAGGGTCAGGGTAAGGATAAGGGTTAGAGTTAGGCTTAGGTTTAGGGTTAGGTTTAGGGTTAGGTTAAGGGTAAGAGTTAGTGTTAGGGTTAGGGTTAGGGTTAGGTTTAGGGTAAGGGTTAGGGTTAGGGTTAGGGTTAGGTTAGGGGTTAGGGTAAGGGTAAGAGTTAGTGTTAGGGTTAGGGTTAGGATAAGGTAAGTGTTAGGGTTAGGGTTAGGGGTTTGGGTTAGGGTTAGGTTAGGGTTTAGGGTTAGGGTGAGGGTTAGGGTTAGGGTAAGGGTTAGGTTTAGGGTTTAGGGATAGTGTTAGGGTTAGGTTAAGGGTTAGGGTTAAGGTTAGGATAAGGGATAGGGTTAGGTTTAGGGTTAGGGTTAGGGTTAGGGTTACGGTTAAGGTAAGGATAAGGGTTAGGGTTAGATTTAGGGTTAGGGTAAGGGTTAGGGTTAGGGTTAGGGTTAGGTAAGGGTTGGGTTAGGGTTAGGGTTAGGGTTAAGGTTAAGGTTACGGTTAGGCTTAGTATTAGGGTCAGGGTTAGGGCTGAGTAAGGGTAAGGTTTAGGGTTAGGATTAGGGTTAGGGTTAGGGTAAGGGTAAGGGTTAGGGTTAGGGTTAGGGTTAGGGTTAGGGTTCGGGTTCGGGTTAGGGTTAGGTTTAGGGTTAGGGTTAGGTTAAGCATTAGGGTAAGGGTGTTAGAATAAGGGTTATGGTTGGATAAGGGAAAGTGTTAGGGTTATGGTTAGGGTTAGAGTTAGGGGTTAGCCTTAGGGTTAGGTTAGTTTTAGGGTTAGGGTTAGGGCAAGGGTAAGGGTTAGGGTTAGGATTAGGGTTAGGGTTAGGGGTAGGGTAAGGGTTAGGGTTAGGGTTAGGGTTAGGTTAGGGGTTAGGGTTAGGTTAGGGTTAGGTTAAGGGTTAGGTTTAGGGTTAGGGTTAGGGTTAAGATTAAGGTTACGGTTAGGGTTAGTTTTAGGGTTAGGGTTAGGGTTAGGGTAAGGGTAAGGGTTAGGGTTAGGATTAGGGTTAGGGTTAGGGTTAGGGTAAGGGTTAGGGTTAGGGTTAGGGTTAGGTTTAGTGTCGGGTTTAAGGTTAGGGTAAGTGTTATGGTTAAGGTTAGGTTTAGGGTTAGGATAAGGGTAAGGGTTAGGGTCAGGTTAGGGTTGGGTTAGGGGTTAGGGTTAGGGTTAGGGTTAGGGTTAGGGTAAGGTTTAGGGTTAGGGTTAGGTTTAGGTTTAGGGGAAGGGTAAGGGTTAGGGTTAGAGTTAGGGTTAGGGATAGAATAAGGGTAAGTTTTAGGGTTAGGGTTAGGGTTAGGTTTAGGTTTAGGGTAAGGGTAAGGGTTAGGAATAGGGTTAGGGTTACGGTTAGGGTAAGGGTTAAGGGCACGGTTAGGGATAGGGTTAAGGTTACGGTTAGGGTTATTTTAGTGTTAGGGTTAGGGTAAGGGTAAGGGTTAGGGTTAGAGTTAGGGTTAGGTTAGGGGTTAGGTTAAGGGTAAGTGTTAGGGTTAGGGTTAGGGTTTGGGGTTAGGGTTAGGGCTAATTTTAGGATTAGGGTAAGGGTTAGTCTTAGTGGTTAGGGTTAGTGTTAGGGTTGGTTAAGAGTTAGGGTTAGGGTTAGGGTTAGGATAAGGGTTAGGGTTAGGGTTAATGTAAGCTTTTTGGTTAGTGTTAGGGTGCGGGTTAGGGTAAAGGTTATGGTTAGGGTTAGGGTTAGGGTTAGGGTAAGGGTTAGGGTTATGGTTAGGGTTAAGTTAAGGGTAAAGGTTAGGGTTAAGGTTAGGGTTAGGGTTAGGTTTAGGGTTAGGTTTAATGTTGGGGTTAAGGTTAGGGTTAGGGTAAGGGTTATTGTTAGGGTTAGGGTTAAGGTTAGGGTTAGTGTTAGGTTTAGCGTTAGGTTTTGGGTTAGGGTAAGGGTAAGGGTTAGGGTTAGGGTTAGAGTTAGGGTAAGGGTTAGGTTTAGGGTTTGGGTTAGGGTAAGGGTAAGGGTTAGGGTTAGGTTTAGGGTAAGGGTAAGTGTTAGGGTTAGGGTTAGGGTAAGGGTTAGGGTTAGGGTTTGGTTTAGGGTTGGGGTTAAGGTTAAGGTTAAGTTTAGGTTTAGGGTAAGGGTAAGAGTAAGGGTTAGGTTTAGAGTTAGGGTTAGGGTAAGGTTAAGGGTTAGGGTTAGGGTTAGGGTTAAGGTTAGGGTTAGGGTTAAGGTTAGGGTTAGGGTTAAGGTTATGTTTAGGTTTAAGGTTAGGGTTAGGGTACGGGAAGGTTTAGGTTTAGGGTTAAGGTTAGGGTTAGGGTTAGGGTTAGGTTTAGGGTTAGGGTTAGGTTAAGGGTAAGGGTTAGGATTAGGGTTAGGATTAGGGTTAGGGTTGGGGTTAAGGTTAGGTTTAGGGTTAGGGTAATGCTGAGGGTGAGGGTTAGGATTAGGGTTAGGGTTAGGGTAAGGGTAAGTGTTAGGGTTAGGGTTAGGGTTAAGTTTAGGTTTAGGGTTAAGGTTATGGTTAGGGTTAAGGTTAGGGTTAGGTTTCAGGTTAGGGTTAGGGTACGCGTTAGGGTTAGGTTTAGGGTTACGGTTAAGCTTACGGTTAGGGTTAAGGTTAGGGTTAGGTTTAGGGTTAGGGTTAGGATAAGGGTAAGGGTTAGGGTTAGGGTTAGGGTTAGGGTTAGGGCAAGTCTTATGGTTAGGGTTAGGGTTAGGTTTAGGGTTAGGTTAAGGGTAAGAGTTAATGTTAGAGATAGGGTTAGGCTTAGGGTTATGTTTAGGGTTAGGGTTAGGGTTAGGGTTAGGTTTAGGGTTGGGTTAGGGTTAGGGTTAGGGTTAGGGTTAGGGTTAGGGTTAGGGTTAGGGTTAAGGTTAGGAATAGTGTTTGTGTTACGGTTAAGGTTAGAGTTCGGTTTAAGATTAGGTTAGGGTACGGGTTATGGTACGGGTTAGGGTTCGGGTTAGGGTTAGGGAAAGGTGAAGGGTTAGGGTTAGGTTTAGGGTTAGGGCAAGTGTTATGGTTAGGGTTAGAGTTAGGGTTAGGGTTAGGGTTAATTTAAGGGTAAGGGTTAGGGTTAGGGTTAGGGTTAGGGTAAGGGGTAGAGTTAGGCTAATGGTAAGGGATAGGAATAGGTTTAGGGTTAGGGTAGGGGTTAGGGTTGGGGTTAGGTTTAGGTTTAGGTTTAGGGTTAGGGTAAGGATAAGGGTTAGGGTTAGGGTTAGGTTTTTTGTTGGGGTTAAGGTTAGGGTAAGGGTTAGGGTTAGGGTTAGGTTTAGGGTTAGGGTAAGGATAACGGTTAGGGTAAGGGTAAGGTTTAGGCTTAGGGTTAGGGTAAGGGTTAGGGTAAGGGTTAGGGTTAGGGTTAGGGTTAGGGTAATGGTTAGGTTACTGTTAGGGTTAGGGTAGGGGTCAGGGTAAGGTTAAGTATTAGGGATAGGTTTAGAGTTAGGATAAGGCTAAGGGTTAGGGTCAGGGTTCGGGTTAGGGTTAGGGATTATGGTTATGGTTAATATTAGGGTTAGGGTTAGGGTAAGGGTTAGGGTTAGGGTTAGGGTTACGTTTAGGGTTGGGGTTAAGTTTAAATTTATGGTTAGGGTAAGGGTAAGGTTTAGGGTTAGAGTTAGGGTTAATGTTAGGATAAGGGTAACTGTTAGGGTTAGGGTTAGGGTTAAGGTTAGGAATAGTGTTTGTGTTACGGTTAAGGTTAGGGTTCGGTTTAAGATTAGGTTAGGGTACGGGTTATGGTACGGGTTAGGGTTCGGGTTAGGGTTAAGGTTAGGGTTAGGTTAGGGTTAGGGTTAGGGTTAGGTATAGGGTTAGGTTTAGGTTAAGGGTAAGGGTTAGGGTTATGGTTAGGGTTAGCGAATGGGTAAGGGTTAGGGTTACGGTTAGACTTAGTGTAAGGATTAGATTTAGGGTTAGGGTAAGGTTTAGGTTTGGGGTTAGGGTTAGCATTAAGGTTACTGTTAAGGTTAGGGAAAGGGTAAGGTTTAGATTTAGGGTTAGAGTGGGGTTACGGTTACAGTTAGGTTTAGGGTTAGTGTTAGGGTCAGGGTAAGGGTTAGGTTTAGGAATAGGGTTAGGGTAGTGTTAGGTTTAGGGTTCAGGTTAGGGTAAGGGTAAGGTTTAAGGGTTATGGTAAGTGTTAGGGTTAAGGTTAGGGTTAGGGTTGGGTAAGGGTAAGGTTTACGGTTTGGGTTAGGGTTAGGGTTAGGGTAAGGGTTAGGGTTAGGGTTACGGTTAGGTTTAGCGTATGGGTAAGGTTTAGGGTTAAGGTTATGGTTAGGTTTAGGGTTAGTGTTAGGGTAAGGGTAAGGGTTAGGTTTAGGTTTAGGATTAGGTTTATGGTAAAGGTAAGGGTTAGGTTAGGGTTAGGGTTAGGTTTAGCGTTAGGGTTAGGGTAAGTGATAGTGTTAGGGTTAGGGTTAGGGTTAAGGTTAGGGTAAGGGTGAGCGTAAGTGTAAGGGTTAGGTTTAGGTTTAGGGTTAGGGTTAGGGTAAGAGTAAGGGTTAGGGTTAGGGTTAGGGTTAGGGTTAGGTTAGGGTTAAGGTAAGGGTAAAGTTTAGGGTTAAGGTTAGGTTTAGGGTTGGGTTCAGGCTTAGGGTTAGGATTAGTGTAAGGGTAAGTGTTAGGGTTAGGATTAGGGTTAGGGTTAGGGTTAGGGTTAGGGTTAGGTTTCAGTTAAGGGTTAGTGTTAGGGTTACGTTTTCGGTTACGGTTAGAGTTCGGTTTAGGGTTAGGGTAAGGGTAAGGGTTAGGGTTACGGTTTGGGTTAGCCTTAGGTAAAGGGTTAGGGTTAAGGTTAGGGTTAATTTTAGGTTTAGGGTAAGGGTAAGTGTTAGAGTTAGGGTTATGGTTAGGATAAGGGTAAGTGTTAGGGTTAGGGTTAGGGTTAGGTTTAGGCGTTAGGGTTAGGGTTAGGGTTAGGGTTAGCGTTAGGGTAAGGTTAAGGGTTAGGGTTAGGGTTAGGGATAAGGTAAGGGTAAGGGTAAGGTTTACGTTTCGGGATAGGGTTAGGGTAAGGGTATGTGTTAGGGTTAGAGTTAGGGTTAGGGTTAGCGTTAGGGTAAGGGTAAGGGTTAGAGTTAGGGTGATGATTAGGGTAAGTGTTAGTGTTAGGGTTAGGGTTAGGATTAGGGTAAGGGTTAGGGTTAGGGTTAGGGTAAGGGTAAGGGTTAGGGTTAGGGTTAGTGTTAGGTGTAGGGTTAGGGTTAGGGTTAGGGTAAGAGTAAGGGTTAGGTTTAAGGTTAGGGTTAGGGTTAGTTTGAGTGTTAGGGTTATGGTTAGGGTAAGGGTAAGGGTTGGGGTTAGGATTAGGGTTAGGTTTAGTGTAAGGGTTAGGGTTAGGGTTAGGGTTAAAGTTAGGGTTAAGGTTAGTTTTAGGGTTAGGGTTAGGGTTAGGGTAAGGGTAAGGGTTAGGGATAGGATTGGGGTTACGATTAGTGTAAGGGTTAGGGTTAGGGTTAGGTGTAGGGTTAGGGTTAGGGTAAGGGTAAGGGTTAGGGTTAGGGTTAGGGTTAGGTTTAGTGTTGGGGTTAATGTTAGGGTTAGGGAAAGGGTTAGTTTTAGGGTTAGGGTTAGGGTTAGGGTTAGGTTTAGAGTTAGGGTTAGGGTTAGGGTTAGGGTTACGGTAAGGGTTAAGGTTAGGCGTTAGGGTTAGGGTTAGGGTTAGGTAAAAGGTTAGGTTTAGGGTTAGGGTTAGGGTAAGTGTTAGTGTTAGGGTTTGGGTTAGGGATAGGGTAAGGGTAAGGGTTAGGGTTAAGGATAGGGTTGGGTTTAGGTTTAGGGTTAGGTTTAGGTTTAGGGTAAGTGTAAGGGTTAGGGTTAGGGTTAGGGTTAGGGTTAAGTTAAGTTAAGGGTTAGGGTTAAGGTTATGGTTAATTTTAGGTTTAGGGTAAGGGTACGTGTTACAGTAAGTGTTAGGGTTAGGATAAGGGTAAATGTTAGGGTTAGGGTTAGGTTTAGGGGTTATGGTTAGGGTTAGGGTTAGGGTTAGCGTTAGGGTAAGGTTAAGGGTTAGGGTTAGGTTCAGGGATAAGGTAAGGGTAAGGGTAAGGTTTACGGTTCGGATAGGGTTAGGGTAAGGGTATGTGTTAGGGTTAGGGTTAGGGTTAGCGTTAGGGTAAGGGTTAGGGTTAGGGTTAGGGTTAGGGTTAAGGTAAGTGTAAGTGTTAGGGTTAGGGTTAGGGTTAGGTTTAGGGTAATGGTTAACGTTAGGTTTAGGGTAAGGTTAAGGTTTAGGGTTCGGGTTAGGGTTAGGGTAATGCTAAGGGTTAGTGTTACGCTTAGAGTTAGGGTTAGGTTTAGGGTTAGGGTAAGGGTAAGAGTTAGGGTTAGGGTTAGGGTTAGGGTTAGGGTAAGGGTTAGGTTTAGGGTTAGGGTTAGGTTAGGGTTTAGGTAAGGGTAAGTTTTAGAGTTACGGTTAGGGTTAGGATAAGGGTTAATGTCAGGGGTTAGGTTAGGATTAAGTTAAGTGTTAGTGTTAGGTTTAGGGTTAGGGTAAGGGTAAGGGTTAGGGTTAGGGTTAGGTTTGGGTTTAGGGTTGGGGTTAGGGTTAGGGTAAGGGTAAGGGTTAGGGTTAAGGTTAGTGTTAGGGTTAGTTTTAGGGTTAGGGTTAGGGATTGGGTAAGGGTAAGGTTTAGGATTAGGGTTAGGATTAGGGTTAGGATTAGGGTTAGGGTTAGGGTAAGGGTTAGGGTTAGGGTTACGGTTAAGTTTCGGGTTAGGGTTTTTTTAGGGTTACGTTTAGGGTAAGGGTTAGTGTTAGAATTAGGGTTAGGGTTAGAGTAAGGGTTAGGGTTAGCGTTAGGGTTAGGGTTAGGTTTTGGGTTAGGGTCAGGGTAAGGGTAAGGGTTAGGATTAGGGTTAGGGTTGTATTTAGTGTTGGGGTTCTGGTTAGGGTTAGGGTAAGCGTTAGGGTTAGGGTTAGGGTTAGGTTTAGGGTTAGGTTTAGGGTTACGGTTAGGGTTAGGGTTAGGGTAAGGATATGTGTTAGGGTTAGGATTAGGGTTAGGGTTAGGGTTAGCGTTATGGTAAGGGTAAGGGTTTGGGTAAGGGTTAGGGTTATGGTTAAGGTAAGGATAAGGGTTAGGATTAGGATTAGGGTTAGGGATAGGTTTAGGGTAAGGGTTAGGTTTAGGGTTAGTGTTATGGTAAGGGTTAGGGTTAGAGTTAGGATTAGGGTAAGGGTTAGGGTTAAGGTGAGGATTAGGGTAAGTGTTAGTGTTAGGATTAGGGTTAGGATTAGGGTAAGGTTTAGGATTAGGGTTAGGGTAAGGGTAAGGGTTAGGGTTAGGGTTAGTGTTAGGTGTAGGGTTAGGGTTAGGGTTAGGGTAAGAGTAAGGGTTAGGGTTAAGGTTAGGGTTAGGGTTAGTTTGAGGTTTAGGGTTATGGTTAGGGTAAGGGTAAGGGTTGAGGTTAGGATTAGGGTTAGGTGTAGGGTAAGGGTTAGGGTTAGGGTTAGGTAAAGGTTAGGGTTTGGGTTAGTTTTAGGGTTAGGTTTAGGGTTAGGGTTAGGGTTAGGGTTAGGGTAAGGGTTAGGGATAGTATTGGGGTTAGGATTAGTGTAAGGGTTAGGGTTAGGGTTAGGGTTATGTTTAGGGTTAGGGTTAGGGTAAGGGTAAGGGTTAGGGTTAGGGTTAATGTTAGGTTTAGTGTCTGGGTTAATGTTAGGGTTAGGGTAAGGGTTAGTTTTAGGGTTAGGGTTAGGTTTAGGGTTAGGGTTAGGGTTAGGTTTAGGTTTAGGATTATGGTTACAGTAAGGGTTAAGGTTAGGCGTTAGGGTTAGGGTTAGGGTTAGGTAAAAGGTTAGGGTTAGGGTTAGGGTTAGGGTAAGTGTTAGTTTTAGGGTTTGGGTTAGGGATAGGGTAAGGGTAAGTGTTAGGGTTAAGGATAGGGTTGGGTTTAGGGTTAGGGTTAGGGGTAGGTTTAGGGTAAGTGTAAGGGATAGGGTTAAGGTTAGTGTTAGGTTTACGTTTAGGGTTAGGGGTAGGGTTAGGTTAAGGGTAAGGATTAGGTTTAGGGTTAGGGTGAGGGTTAGAGTAAGGGTTAGGGTTAGGGTTAGGGTTAAGGTTAGGGTTAGGGTTAGAGTAAGGGTTAGGGTTAGGGTTAGGTTTAGTGTTGAGGTTAAGATTTGGGTTAGGGAAAGGGTTAGGGTTAGGTTTAGGGTAATGGAAAGGTTTCGGGTTAGGGTTAGGGTTAGGGATAGGGTTAGGGATAGAGTAAGGGTAAGTTTTAGGGTTAGGGTTATGGTTACGGTTACGGTTACGATTTGGGTAAGGGTTAGGGTCAGGCTTAGTGTTAGGGTTAGGGTAAGGTTAAAGGATAGGGTTAGGGTTAGGGTTAGAGTTAAAGTTAGGGTTATGGTTAGGGTAATGGTAAGGGTTAGGTTAGGGTTAGGGTTAGGGTTAGGGTTAGGGTAAGGGTTAGGGTTAGGGTTAGGTTTAGGGTTAGGGTTAGGGTAAGGGTTATGGTTAGGGTTAGGGTTAGGTTTAGTGTTGGGGTTAAGGTTAGGGTTAGGGTAAGGGTTAGGGTTAGGGTTAGGGTTAGATTTAGGGTTAAGGTTAGGGTTAGGGTTAAGGTTAGGGTTAGGGTTAAGGTTAGCGTTAGGGTTAGATTTAGGGTTAGGTTTTGGGTTAGGGTAAGGGTAAGGGTTAGGGTTAGGGTTAGGGTTAGAGTAAGGGTTAGGGTTAGGGTTAGAGTAAGGGTAAGGGTTGGGGTTAGGCTTAGGTTTAGAGTAAGGGTTAGAGTTAGGGTTAAGTTTAGGGTTAGGGTAAGGGTTAGGGTTAGGGTTAGGGTTAGGTTTAGGGTTGGGGTAAAGGTTATGTTTAGTGTTAGGGTGTTAGGGTAAGGGTCAGGGTAAGGGTTAGGGTTAGGGTTAGGTAATGGTAAGGGTTAGGGTTAGGGTTAGGGTTAAGTTTAGGGTTAGGGTTAAGGTTAGGTTTAGTGTTAAGGTTAGGGTTAGGTTTAAGGTTAGGGTTAGGGTACGAGAAGGGTTAGGTTTAGGGTTACGATTAAGGTTAGGGTTAGGGTTAGGGTTAGGGTTAGGTTTAGGGTTAGGGTTAGGTTAAGGGTAAGGGTTAGGGTTAGGGTTAGGGTTAGGGTTGTGGTTATGGTTAAGTTTAGGGTTAGGTTAATGGTACGGGTAAGGGTTAGGGTTAGGGTTAGGGTTAGGGTTATGTTGAAGTTTAGGGTTAGGGTTAAGTTTAGGGTTAGGTTTAAGGTTAGGGTTAGTTTTAATGTTAGGGTTAGGGTACAGGTTACGGTTAGGTTTAGGGTTATGGTTAAGCTTAAGGTTAGGGTAAGGTTTTGGGTTAGGTTTAGGGTTAGGGATAGGTTAAGGGTAAGGTTTAGGTTTAGGGTTAGGGAAAGGTTAAGGGTTAGGGTTATGTTTAGGGTTAGGGCAAGTGTTATGGTTAGGGTTAGTGTTAGGTTTAGGGTAATGGTTAGGTTTAGGGTTAGGATAAGGGTAAGTGATTGGGTTAGGTATAGGTTTAGGCTTAGGGTTAGGTTTAGGGTTAGGGTTAGGGTAAGGGTAAGGGATAGTGTTAAGTTTAGTGTTAGGGTTAGGTTTAGGGTTAGGGTTAGGGTAAGGGTAAGGGTTAGGGTTAGGGTTAGGTTTAGGGTTAGGGTAAGGGTTAGGGTTAGGTTTAGGGTCAGGGTTAAATTTAGGGTTAGGGTTAGGGTAAGACTTAGGGTTAGGGTTGGGGTAAGGTTTAGTGTTGGGTTTAAGTTTAGGGTTAGGGTAAGGGTTAGGGTTAGGTTTAGGGTAATGTTAAGGTTTAGGGTTAGGGTTAGGGTTAGGGTAAGGGTAAGGGTTAGGAGTAGGGTTAGGGTTAGGTTTAGGGTTAGGGTAAGGGTAAGGGTTAGGGTTAGGGTTAGGGTAGGGGTTAGGTTAGGGTTAGCGTTAGGGTTGGGGTTATGGTAAGGGTAAGAGTTAGGGTTAGGTTTAGGGTTAGGATAAGGGTAAGGGTTAGGGTCAGGGTTAGGGTTAGGGTTAGGGTTAGGGGTTAGTGTTATGGTTAATGTTAGGGTTAGGGTTAGGGTAAGGGTTAGGGTTAGGTTTAGGGTTACGTTTAGGTTTGGGGTTAAGGTTAAGTTTAGGTTTAGGGTAAGGGTAAGGGTTAGGGTTAGGGTTAGGGTTAGGGTTAAGGTTAGGGTAAGGGTAAGGGTTAGGGTTAGGGTTAGGGTTAAGGTTAAGGTTAGGATTAGGGTTTGTGTTACTGTTAAGGTTAGGGTTAGGTTTAAGCTTACGGTTAGGTACGAGTTAGGGTTAGGGTTAGGTTTAGGGTAAAGGTTAGCGTTAGGGTTAGGGTTAGGCTTAGGTATAGGGTTAGGGTTAGGTTAAGGGTAAGGGTTAGGGTTAGGGTTAGGGTTAGGGAAAGTGTAAGGGTTACGGTTACAGTTAGGCTTAGGGTAAGGATTAGGGTTAGCGTTAGGGTAAGGTTTAGCGTTAGGGTTAGGGTTAGCATTAAGGTTAGTGTTTGGTTATGGAAAGGGTAAGGGATCGAGTTAGGGTGGGGTTACGGTTAGAGTTAGGTTTAGGGTTAGGGTTAGGGTCAGGGTAAGGGTTACGGTTAGGAATAGGGTTAGGGTAGTGTTAGGTTTAGGGTTAAAGTTAGGGTAAGGGTTAGGTATAGGTTTAGGCTTAGTGTTAGGTTTAGGGTTAGGGTTAGGGTAAGAGAAATGTATAGAGTTAAGGTTAGTGTTAGGGTTAGGTTTAGGGTTTGGGTTAGGGTTATGGGAAGGGTAAGGGTTAGGGTTAGGTTTAGGGTTAGGGTAAGCGTTAGGGTTAGGTTTAGGTTTAGGTTTACGTTTCGGGTTAGGGTTAGGGTAAGATTTAGGGTTATGGTTAAGGTTACTTTTAGTGTTTGGTTAAGTTTAGGGTTAGTGTAAGGGTTAGGGATAGGTTAGGCTAAGGGTAAGTTTAGGGTTATGGTTAGGGTTAGGGTAAGGGATAGGGTTAGGGTTAGGGTTAGGTTTAGGTTTAGGGTAAGGGTAAGGGTTAGTGTTAGGTTTAGGTTAAGGTTTAGGTTAGGGTTAGGGTTAGGGTTAGGGTAAGTGTTAGGGTTAGGGTTAGGGTTAGGATAAGTGTAAGGGTTAGGCTCAGGGTTAGGGTTAGTGTTAGGGGTTAGGGTTATGGGTATGGTTAGGGTTAGGTTTAGGGTAGGGTTAGGGTTAGGGTTAGGGTTACATTAAGTGATGGGGTTAAGGTTAAGTTTAGGGTTAGGGTAAGGGTAAGGGTTAGGGTTAGGGTTAGGGTTAAGGTTAGGGTAAGGGTAAGGGTTAGGGTTAGGGTTGGGGTTAAGGTTAGGGTTAGGGTTAGTGTTAGGGTTAAGGTTAGGGTTAGGTTTAAGGTTAGGGTTAGGGTACGGGTTAGGGTTAGGGTTAGGGTTAGGGTTAAGGTTAGGGATTGGGTTAGGGTTACGGTTAGGTTTAGGGTTACTGTTAGGATAAGGGTAAGTGTTAGGCTTATGGTTATGGTTAGGGAAAGGGTAATTTTTAGGGTTACGGTTAGGGTTAGTGTAAAGATTAGGGTTAGAGTTAGGGTAATGTTTAGGGTTATGGTTAGGGTTAGCATCAAGGTTAGTGTTAGGGTGAGTTTAAGGGTAAGGGTTAGAGTTAGGGTTATGGTAGGGGTTACGGTTAGAGTTAGGTTCTGGGTTAATGTTAGGGTCAGGGTAAGGGTTAGGGTTAGGATAATGTTAGGGTTAGGGTTAGGTTTAGGTTTAGGGTTAGGGTAAGGGTAAGGTTTACGGGTTAGGGTTAGGGTTAGGGTTAAGGTTAGGGTTTGGGTTAGGGTAAGTGTAAGGGTTAGGTTAGTGTTAGGGTTAGGGTTAGGGTTAGGGTTAGGGTAAGGGTTAGGGTTAGGGTTAGGTTTAGGGTTAGGGTAAGGGTTAGTGTTACTGTTAGGGTTAGGATTAGTGTTGGGGTTAAGGTTAGGGTAATGGTAAGGGTTAGGGTTAGATTTAGGATAAGGGTAAGGTTTAGGGTTAGGGTTATGGTTAGGGTTAGGGTAAGGGTAACGGT
This sequence comes from Megascapheus bottae, assembly GCA_024803745.1. Classification (NCBI taxonomy): domain Eukaryota; kingdom Metazoa; phylum Chordata; class Mammalia; order Rodentia; family Geomyidae; genus Megascapheus; species Megascapheus bottae. The sequence goes on along the minus strand of JANJXV010000676.1, from coordinate 317,704 downwards.
TATGGTTAGGGTTGGGTTAGGTTTAGGGTTAGGGTAAGGTTAAGGGTTAGGGTTAGGGTTAGGGTTAAGGTTAGGGTTAGGGTTAGTTTTAGGGTTAGGGTGAGGGTTAGGGTAAGTGTAATTGTTAGGGTTAGGATTAGGGTTAAGGTTAGGGTAAGGGTAAGGGTTAGGGTTAGGGTTAGGGTTAGGTTTAGTGTTGGGGTTAAGGTTAGGGTTAGGGTAAGGGTTAGGGTAAGGGTTAGGGTTAGGTTTAGTGTTAGGTTTAGGGTTATGGTTAAGGTTAGGGTTAGGGTTAGGGTAAGGGTATGTGTTAGGTTTAGATTTAGGGTTAGGGTTAGGGTTAGCGTTAGGGTAAGAGTAAGGGGTAGGGTTAGGGTTAGGGTTAAGGTAAGGGTAAGGGTAAGGGTTAGGTTTAGGGTTAGGGTTAGGTTTAGGGTAAGGGTTAGGGTTAGGGTTAGGTTAGGGGTTAGGGTTAGGGTTAGGGTTAGAGTTAGAGTTAGGGTTAGGGTTAGGATAAGGTAAGTGTTAGGGTTAGGGTTAGGGTTAGGGTTAGGGGTTTTGGTTAGGGTTAGCTTAGGGTTTAGGGTTAGGGTGAGGGTTAGGTTTAGGGTAAGGGTTAGGGTTAGGGGTTAGGGTTATTGTTACAGTTAGGGTTAGTGTTAGGATGAGGATAAGTGTAGGGTTAGGGTTAGGGTTAGGGGTTAGGGTTAGGGTTAGAGTAGGGTTAGCGTTATGGTAAGGGTAAGGGTTAGGGTTAGGGTTAGGGTTAAGGTAGGGTAAGGGTAAGGTTTAGGGTTCGGGTTAGGTTTAGGGTAAGGGTATGTGTTAGGGTTAGGGTTAGGGTCAGGGTTAGCGTTAGGGTAAGGGTAAGGGTTAGGGTTAGGGTTAGGGAGAAGATAAGGGTCAGGGTTAGTGTTAGGGTTAGGGTTAAGTTTAGGATAAGGGTTAGGGTTAGGTTTAGGGTAAGGGTAAGTTTTACGGTTCGGGTTAGGGTTAGGGTAAGGATAAGGGTTAGGGTTAGGCTTAGGGTTAGGGTTAGATTTAGGGTTAGGCTAAGTGTAAGAGTTAGGGTTAGGGTTAGGGTTAGGGTTAGGGTAAGGTTTAGGGTTAGGGTTAGGGTTAGGTTAGGGGTTAGGGTAAGGGTAAGTGTTAGAGTTAGGGTTAGGGTTAGGATAAGTTACGTGTTAGGGTTACGGTTAGGGTTAGGGTTAGGGGTTTGGGTTAGGGTTATGTTAGGGTTTAGCGTTCAGGTGAGGGTTAGGGTTAGGGTAAGTGTCAGGTTTAGGTGTTAGGGTTAGTGTTAGGTTTAAGGTTAGGATAAGGGATAGGGTTAGGGTTAGGGTTAGGGTTAGGGTTAGGGTGAGGTAAGTGTAAGTGTTAGGTTAGGTTTAGGATTAGGGTTAGGCTTAGGGTAAGGGTTAGGTTTAGGGTTAGGGTTAGGGTTAGGGTAAGGGTAAGGGTTAGGGTAAGGTCAGGGTTAGGGTTAAGGTTAGGGTTAGAGTTAGTTTTATTGTTATGGTTAGGGTTAGGGTAAGGGTAAGTTTTAGGTTTAGGATTAGGGATAGGTTTAGGGTTAGGGTTAGTGTTAGGAGTAGGGATAGGGATAAAGTAAGGGTTAGGGTTAGGGTTTAATTTAGGGTTAGGGTTAGGGTAAGGGTAAGGGTTAGGTTTAGGGTTAGGGTTAGGTTTAGTTTTCGGGTTAATGTTAGGGATAGGGTAAGGGTTAGTGTTAGGGTTAGGGTTAGGTTTAGGGTTAGGTTTAGGGTTAGGGTTACGGTTAGGGTTGGGTAGGGGTTAGGGTAAGGGTAAGTGTTAGGGTTAGGGTTAGGGTTATTGTTAGGGTAATGGTTAGGGTTAGGGTTAGGGTTAGGTTAAGGGTAAGGGTTAGGGTTAGGGTTATTGTTAGGGTAATGGTTAGGGTTAGGGTTAGGGTTAGGTTAAGGGTAAGGGTTAGGGTTAGGGATAGGGTTAGGCTTAGGGTTAGGTTTAGGTTTAGGGTTAGGGTTAGGGTAAGGCTTAGGGTTAGGGTAAGGGTAAGGGTTAGGTGTAGGATTAGGGTAGGGTTAGGGTAAGTGTAAGGGTTAGGGTTAGGGATAGGGTTGGGTTTAGCGTTAGGGTTAGGGTTAGGGTTAGGGTAAGGGTAAGGCATAGGGTTAAGGTTAGAGTTAGGTTTACGTTTAGGGTTAGGGGTCGGGTTAGGGTTAGGGTTAGGGTAAGGGTTAGGTTAATTGTTAGGGTTAGGGTTAGGGTTAGGTTTAGGGTTAGGCTTAGGGTTAGGGTTAGTCTTAGGGTAAGGGAAAGAGTTAGGGTTAGGGTTAGGGTTAGGGTTAGGGTAATGGTTAGGGTTAGGGTTAGGTTTAGGGTTGGGGTGAGGGTAAGGGTTTGGGTAAGGGTAAGGTTTAGGGTTAGGGTTAGGCTAAGGGTTAGGTTAGGGTTAGGGTAGGGGTTAATGTAAGGGTAAGTGTTAGGGTTAGGGTTAGGGTTAGGATAAGGGTAAGAGTTAGGGTCAGGGTTGGGGTTAGGGTTGGGGTGAAGGTTAAGTTTAGGGTTAGGTTAAGGGTTAGAGTTCGGGTTAAGCTTACTGTTAGGGTTAGGGTAAGTTTTAGGGTTAGGGTTAGGTGAAGGGTAAGGGTTAGGGTTATGGTTAGGGTTAGGGCAAGTGTTATGGTTAGGGTTAGGGTTAGGGTTAGGGTTAGGGTTAGGGTAATGGGTAGGGTTAGGGTTAGGGTTAGGTTAAGGATAAGGGTTAGGGTTAGGGATAGGGTTAGGCTTAGGGTCAGGTTTAGGGGTAGTCTAAGGGTAAGAGTAAGGGATAGTGTTAAGGTTAGTGTTATGGTTAGGTTTAGGGTTTGTGTTAGGGTTAGGGTAAGGGTAAGTGTTAGGGTTAGGGTTAGGGTTAGGGTAAGGGTTAGGTTAATTGTTAGGGTTAGGGTTAGGGTTAGGTTTAGGGATAGGGTTAGGGTTAGGGTTAGTCTTAGGGTAAGGGAAAGAGTTAGGGTTAGGGTTAGGGTTAGGGTTAGGGTTAGGGTTAAGGTTAGGGTTAGGGTTAAGGTTAGGGTTAATGTTAAGGTTAGGGTTAGTGTTAGGTTTAGGGTTAGGTTTTGGGTTAGTGTAAGGTAAGGGTAAGGGTTAGGTTTAGGGTTAGGTTTATGGTAAGGGTAAGGGTTATAGTTAGGTTTAGGGTTAGGGTTAGGGTAAGGTTAAGTGTTAGGGTTAGGGTTAGGGTTAGGGTTAGGGTAATGGTTAGGGTTAGGGTTAGGTTTAGGGCTGGGGTTAAGGTTAAGTTTAGGGTTAGGGTAATGGTAAGGGTCAGGTTTAGGGTTAGGGTAAGGGTAAGGGTAAGGGTTAGGGTTAGGGTTAAGGTTAGGGTTAGGGTTAAGGTTAGGGTAAGGGTTAGGTTAGGGTTAGGATGAGGGTTAGGGTTAGGGTTAGGGTTAGGGTTAGGGTAAGGTTTAGTGTTAGGGTTAGGGTTAGGTTTACTGTTGGGGTTAAGGTTAGGGTTAGGGTAAGGGCTAGGGTTAGGTTTAGGGTAAGGGTAAGATTTAGGGTTAGGGTTAGGATTAGGGTTAGGGTAAGGGTTAGGGTTAGGTTAGGGTTAGGTTTAGGGTTGTGGTAAGGTTAAGTTTAGGTTTAGATTTAATGTTAGGGTTAGGGTACGAGTTAGGGTTAGGGTTAGGGTTAAGGTTAGGGTTACAGTTAGGGTTAGGGTTAGGTTTAGAGTTAGGCTTAGGTTAAGGGTAAGGGGTAGGGTTAATGTTTGGGTTAGGGATAGGGTAAGGTTAGGTTAGAGTTAGGGTTTGGTACGTGTTATGGTTAGGGTTAGGGTTAGCGTTAGGGTTAGGGTAATGGTTACTGTTAGGTTTAGGGTTAGGTTAAGGGTAAGGGTTAGGGTTAGGGATAGGGTGAGGCTTAGTGTTAGGTTTAGGGTTAGTGTTAGATTAAGGGTAAGGGATAGGGTTAAGGTTAGTGTTTGGGTTAGGTTTAGGGTTTGGGTTAGGGTTACAGAACGGGTAAGATTTAGGGTTAGGGTTAGGGTTAGGGTAAGGGTTAGGGTTAGTTTTAGTGTTAGGTTTACGTTTAGGATTAGTGTTAGGGTAAGATTTAGGGTTAGGGTTAGTGTTAGGTTTAGTGTTGGGTTAGGGTTAAGTTTAGGCTTAGGGTAAGGGTTAGGATTAGTGGTTAGGGTTAGTGTTAGGGTTAGGTTAAGGGTTAGGGTTAGGGTTAGGGTTAGGGTTAGGGTTAGGATAAGGGATAGGGTTAGGGTTATGGTAAGCGTTTTGGTTAGTGTTAGGGTTCGAGTTAGGGTAAAGGTTATGGTTAGGGTTAGGGTTAGGGGTAGGGTAAGGTTTAGGGTTACGGTTAGGGTTACGGTAAGGGTAAAGTTTAGGGTTAGGGTTAGGGTTAGGGTTAGGGTTAGGGTAAGGGTTAGGGTAAGTGTTAGGGTTAGGGTAAGGGTAAGGGTTAGAGTTAGGTTCAGGGTTAGGGTTAGGGTAAAGGTAAGTGTTAGGGTTAGCGTTAGGGTTAGGGTTAGGTTTAGGGCTAGGGTTAAGATTAATTTTAGGGTTAGGGTAAGGGTAATGTTAAGGGTTAGGGTTAGGGTTAGGTTTAGGGTAAGGGTAAGGGTTAGAGTTAGGTTTAGGGTTAGGGTTAGGGTAAGGGTAAGTGTTAGGTTTAGGCTTAGGGTTAGGGTAAGTGTTAGGTTTAGGGTTAGGTTTAGGGCTGGGGTTAAGGTTAAGTTTAGGGTTAGGGTAAGGGTAAGGGTTAGGTTTAAGGTTAGGGTTAGGGTAAGGGTAAGGGTTAGGGTTAGGGTTAGGGTTAAGTTTAGGGTTAGGGTTAAGGTTAGGGTTAGGGTTAAGGTTAGGTTTAGGTTTAAGTTTAAGGTTATGGTTATGGTTAGGGTTAGGGTTAGGGTTAGGGTTAAAGTTAGGGTTAGGGTTAGGGTTAGGGTTAGGTTTAGGGTAAGGGTAAGGGTTAGAGTTAGGTTTAGGGTTAGGGTTAGCGTAAGGGTAAGTGTTAGGGTTATGGTTAGGATTAGGGTAAGTGTTAGGGTTAGGGTTAGGTTTAGGCTGGGGTTAAGGTTAAGTTTAGGGTTAGGGTAAGGGTAAGGGTTAGGTTTAGGGTTAGGGTTAGGGTAAGGGTAAAGGTTAGGGTTAGGTTTAGGGTTAAGTTAGGGTTAGGGTTAAGGTTAGGGTTAGGGTTAAGGTTAGGTTTAGGTTTAAGGTTAGGGTTAGGGTAGGGGAAGGGTTATGTTTAGGGTTAAGGTTAGGGTTAGGGTTAGGGTTAGGGTTAGGTTTAGGGTTAGGGTTAGGTTAAGAGTAAGGTTCAGGGTTAGGGTTAGGGTTAAAGTTAGGTTTAGGGTTAAGTTTAGGATTAGGATTAAGGTTAGGTTTAGGTTTAAGGTTAGGGTTAGGGTACGGGTTAAGTTTAGGTTTAGGGTTATGGTTAAGCTTACTGTTAGGGTTAGGGTTAGGGTAAGGTTTAGGGTTAGGTTTAGGGATAGCGGAAGTGTTATGGTTAGGGTTAGGGTTAGGGTTAGGGTTGGGGTTAGGTTAAGGGTAAGGGTTAGGGTTAGGGATAGGGTTAGGCTTAGGGTTAGGTTTAGGGTTAGGGTTACATTTAGGGTTAGGTTTAGGGTAAGATTTAGGGTTAGGGTTAGGGTTATGTTCAGTGTTGAGGTTAAGTTTAGGGTGAGGGTTAGGGTTAGGGTTAGGGTTAGAGTAAGGTTAAGGTTTAGGGTTAGGGGTAGGGGTAGGATTAGGGTAAGGGAAAGATTAGAGTTAGGGTTAGGTTTAGGGTTAGGGTAAGGGTAAGGGTTAGGGTAAGGGTTAGGTTAGGTTTAGGGTTTGGGTAGGGGTTAGGGTAAGGGTAAGTGTTAGGGTTAGGTTTAGGGTTAGGATAAGGCTAAGGGTTAGGGTCAGGGTTAGGGTTAGGGTTTGGGGTTAGGGTTATGGTTAATGTTAGTGTTAGGGTTAGGGTAAGGGTTAGGGTTAGGGTTAGGGATACGTTTAGGCTTGGGGTTAAGGTTAAGTTTAGGGTTAGGATACGGGTTAGGGTACGGGTTAGGGTTAGGGTTAGGGTTAAGGTTAGGTTTAGGGTTAGGGTTAGGTATAGGGTTAGGGTTAGCTTAAGGGTAAGGGTTAGGGTTAGGGTTAGGGGTAGCGAAATGGTAAGGGTTAGGGTTACGGTTAGGCTTAGGGTAAGGATTAGGGTTAGGGTTAGGTTAAGGTTTAGGGTTAGGTTTAGCATTAAGGTTAGTTTTAAGGTAAGGGAAAGGGTAAGGTTTAGATTTAGGGTTAGGGTGGGGTTAGGGTAAGGGTTATGGTTAGGAATAGGTTTAGGGTAGTGTTATGTTTAGGGTTAGGGTTAGGGTAAGGGTAAGGTTTAAGTGTTAGGTTTAGGGTTAGGGTTAGGGTAAGGGTTAGTGTTAGGGTTAGGGTTAGGTTTAGTGTTGGGGTTAAGGTTAGGGTTAGGGTAAGGGTTAGGGTTAGGTTTAGGGTAAGATTAAGGTTTAGGTTTAGGGTTAGGGTTAGGTTTAGGGTTAGGGTAAGGGTAAGGCTTAGGTTTAGGGTTGGGTTAGGTTTATGGTTAAGGTAAGGGTAGGGTTAGAGTAAGGGTAAGTGTTAGGGTTAGGGTTAGGGTTAGGGATAGGGTAAGGGTTAGGGTTAGGGTTAGGGTTAGGTTAGGGTTAGGATTTGGGTTAGGGTTAGGGTTAGATTTAGGGTTAGGGTTAGGGTAAGGGTTAGTGTTAGGGTTAGGGTTTGGTTTAGTGTTGGGGTTAAGGTTAGGGTTAGGTTAGGGTTAGGTTTAGGGTTGGGGTAAGGTTAAGTTTAGGGTTAGGGTAAGGGTAAGGGTAAGGGTTAGGGTAAGTGTTAGGGTAAGGGTAAGGGTTAGGGTTAGGGTTAGGGTTAAGATTAGGTTTAGGGTTAAGGTTAGGTTTAGGGTTAAGGTTAGGGTTACAGCTAGGGTTAGGGTTAGATTTAGGGTTAGGTTTAGGTTAAGGGTAAGGGGTAGGGTTAGGGTTAGGGTTAGGGAAAGGGTAAGGTTAGGTTAGAGTTAGGGTTTGGTACGTGTTATGGTTAGGGTTAGGGTTAGCGTTAGGGTTAGGGTAATGGTTAGGGTTAGCGTTAGGGTTAGGTTAACGGTAAGGGTTAGGGTTAGGGGTAGGGTTAGGCTTAGTGTTAGGTTTAGGGTTAGGGTTAGAGTAAGGGTAAGGGATAGGGTTAAGGTTAGTGTTAGGGTTAGGTTTAGGGTTTGGGTTAGGGTTAGGGAAAGGTTAAGGGATAGGGTTAGGGTTAGGGTAAGGGTTAGGGTTAGGTTTAGGGTTAGGTTTTCGTTTAGGGTTAGTGTTAGGGTAAGATTTAGGGTTAGGGTTAGGGTTAGGTTTACGGTAAGTGTAAGGTTTAGAGTTAGGATTAGGGTTAGGATAAGGGTAAGGGTTAGGGTTAGGGTTAGGGTTAGGGTTGGCGTTATGGTTAAGTTTAGAGTTAGGGTAAGGGTTAGAGTAAGCGTAAGGGTTAGGGTTAGGGTTAGGGTAAGGGTAAGGGTTAGGGTTAAGGTTAGCTTTAGGAATAATTTTAGGGATAGGTTTAACGTTAGGGTTAGGGTACGGGTTATGGTACGGGTTAGGGTTAGGGTTAAGGTTAGCGTTAGGGTTAGGGTTATTTTAGGCTTAGGGTTAGGTTAAGGGTAAGGTTTAGGGTTAGGGTTAGGGTTAGGGAAAGGGTAACGTTTAGCGTTAGGGTTAGGGTTAGCATTAAGGTTAATGTTAGGGTTAGGGAAATGGTAAGAGTTAGAGTTAGGGTTAGGGTGGGGTTACGGTTAGAGTTAGGTTTAGGGTTAGGGTTAGGGTCAGGGTAAGGTTTAGGGTTAGGAATAGGGTTAGGGTAGTGTTAGGTTTAGGGTTACAGTTAGGGTAAGGGTAAGTTTAAGTGTTAGGGTTAGGGTTAGAGTTAAGGTTAGGGTTAGGTTTAGGGTAAGGTTAAGGGCTAGGTTAGGGTTAGGATTAGGGTTAGGGGTAGGGTTAGCGTAAGGGTTAGTGTTAGGGTGAGGGTTAGGTTTAGTTTTGGGATTAATGGTAGGGTTAGGGTAAGGGCCAGGGTTAGGTTTAGGGTAAGGGTAAGGTTAAGGGTTAGGGTTAGGATTAGTGTTAGGGTAAGGGTTAGGGTTAGGTTAGGGTTAGGTTTAGGGTTGGGGTAAGGTTAAGTTTAGGGTTAGGGTAAGGGTAAGGGTAAGGGTTAGGGTTAGGTTTAGGGTAAGGGTAAGGGTTAGGGTTAGGGTTAGGGTTAAGGTTAGGGTTAGGGTTAAGGTTAGGGTTAGGTTTAACGTTAGGGTTAGGGTACGGGTTAGGGTTAGGGTTAGGATTAAGGTTAGGGTTACAGTTAGGGTTAGGGTTAGGTTTAGGGTTAGGCTTAGGATAAGGGTAAGGGGTAGGGTTAGGGTTAGGGTTAGGGAAAGGGTAAGGTTAGGTTAGAGTTAGGGTTTGGTACGTGTTATGGTTAGGGTTAGGGTTAGCGTTAGGGTTAGGGTAATGGTTAGGGTTAGGGTTAGGGTTAGGTTAAGGGTAAGGGTTAGGGTTAGGGATAGGGTAGGCTTAGTGTTAGGTTTAGGGTTAGGGTTAGAGTAAGGGTAAGGGATAGGGTTAAGGTTAGTGTTAGGGTTAGGTTTAGGTTTTGGGTTAGGGTTAGGGAAAGGGTAAGTGTTAGGGTTAGGGTTAGGGTTAGGATAAGGGTTAGGGTTAGGGTTACGGTAAGCGTTTTGGTTAGTTTTAGGGTTAGGGTTAGGGTAAAGGTTATGGTTATGGTTAGGGTTAGTGTTAGGGTAAGGTTTAGGGTTACGGTTAAGGTTACGGTAAGGGTAAAGGTTAGGGTTAGGGTTAGGTTTAGGGTTAGGGTTAGGGTAAGGGTTAGGGTAAGGGTTAGGGTTAGGGTTAATGTTAGGTTTAGGGTTAGAGTTAGGGTAAGGTTTAGTGTTAGGGTTAGGGTTAGGTTTAGTGTTGGGGTTAAGGTTAGGGTTAGGGTAAGGGTTAGGGTTAGGGTTAGGGTTAAGGTTAGGGTTAGGGTTAAGGTTAGGGTTAGGGTTACGGTTAGGGTTAGTGTTAGGTTTAGGGTTAGGTTTTCGGTTAGGGTAAGGGTAAGGTTAAGGGTTAGGGTTAGGGTTAGGTTTAGGGTAAGGGTAAGGGTTAGGGTGAGGGTTAGGGTTAGGGTTAGGGTAAGGGTGAGGGCTAGGGTTAGTGTTAGGTTTAGGGTTAGGGTTAGGGTAAGGGCAAGGTTTAGAGTTAGGGTTAGGGTTAGGGTTAGGGTAATGGGTAGGGTTTGGGTTAGGTTAAGGATAAGGGTCAGGGTTAGGGATAGGGTTAGGCTTAGGGTTAGGTTTAGGGTTAGGGTTAAGGTTAAGGTTAGGGTTAGCGTTAAGGTTAGGGTTAGGGTTAAGGTTAGGGTTAGGGTTAAGGTTAGGGTTAGTGTTAGGTTTAGGGTTAGGTTTTGGGTTAGGGTAAGGGTTAGGGTTACGGTTAGGTTTAGGGTAAGGGTAAGGGTTAGAGTTAGTTTTAGGGTTAGGGTTAGGGTAAGGGTTAGGGTTAGGGTTAGGGTTAGGGTTAGTGTTAGATTTAGGGTTAGGTTTTGGGTTAGGGTAAGGGTTAGGGTTAGGGTTAGGTTTAGGGTAAGGGTAAGAGTTAGAGTTAGGTTTAGGGTTAGGGTTGGGGTAAGGGTAAGTGGTAGTGTTAGGGTTAGGGTTAGGGTAAGGGTTAGGTTTAGGGTTAAGGTTAGGGTTAGGTTTAGGTTTAGGGTTAGGTTAATGGTAAGGTTCAGGGTTAGGGTTAGGGTTAGGGTTAGGGTTGGGGTTAAGGTTAAGTTTAGGGTTAGGGTAATGGTAAGGTTAAGGGTTAGGATTAGGGTTAGGGTTAGATATAAGGGTAAGGGTTAGGGTTAGGTTTAGGGTTAAGGTTAGGGTTAGTGTTAAGGTTAGGATTAGGGTTAAGGTTAGGGTTAGGTTTAAGGTTAGGGAGAGGGTATGGGTTAGCGTTAGGATAAGTCTAAGGGTTAGGGTCAGAGTTAGGGTTAGGGTTAGGGATTAGGGTTAGGGTTAGTGTAAGGGTTAGGGTTAGGGTTAGGGTTAGGGCAAGTGTTATGGTTATGGTTAGCGTTAGGGTTAGGGTAATGGGTAGGCTTAGGGTTAGGTTAAGGGTAAGGGTTAGGGTTAGGGATAGGGTTAGGCTTAGGTTTAGGTTTAGGGTTAGTGTTAGGGTAAGGGTAAGGGATAGTGTTAAGGTTAGTGTTATGGTTAGGTTTAGGGTTTGTTTTATGGTTAGGGTAAGGGTAAGCATTAGGGTTAGGGTTAGGTTTAGGGTTAGGGTAAGGGTTAGGGTTAGGGTTAGGGTTACATTTAGGGTTAGGGTTAGGGTAAGATTTAGGGTTAGGGTTAGGGTTAGGTTTAGTGTTGAGGTTAAATGTAGGGTTAAGGTTAGGGTTAGTGTTAGGGTAAGGTTAAGGTGTAGGGTTAGGGTTAGGGTTAGGGTTAGGATTAGGGTAAGTGTAAGGGTTAGGGTTAGGGTTAGGTTTAGGGTTAGGGTAAGGGTAAGGGTTAGGGTAATGGTAAGGGTTAGGGTTAGGGTTAGGGTAAGGGTTAAGTTAGGGTTAGGTTTGGGGTAGGGGTTAGGGTAAGGGTAAGTGTAAGGGTTAGGTTTAGGGTAAGGATAAGTCTAAGGGTTAAGGTCAGGTTTAGGGTTAAGGTTAGGAGTTAAGGTTATGGTTAATGTTAGTGTTAGGGTTAGGGTAAGGGTTAGGATTAGGGTTAGGGATACGTTTAGGGTTGGGGTTAAGGTTAAGTTTAGGGTCAGGGTACGGGTTAGGGTACAGGTCAGGGTTAGGGTTAGGGTTAAGGTTAGGGTTAGGGTTAGGGTTAGGTTAAGGGTAAGGGTTAGGGTTAGGGTTAGGGTTAGCGAAATGGTAAGGGTTAGGGTTAGAGTTAGGCTTAGGGTAAGGATTAGGGTTAGGGTTAGGGTAAGGTTTAGGGTTAGGGTTAGCATTAAAGTTAGTGTTAATGTTAGGGAAAGGGTAAGGTTTAGATTTAGGGTTAGGGTGGGGTTAGGGTAAGGGTTATGTTTAGGAATAGGGTTAGGGTAGTGTTAAGTTTAGGGTTAGGGTTACGGCAAGGGTAAGGTTTAAGGGTTAGGTTTAGGGTTAGGGTTAGTGTAAGGGTTAATATTAGGGTTAGGGTTAGGTTTAATATTGGGGTTAAGGTTAGGGTTAGGGTAATGGTTAGGGTTAGGTTTAGGGTAAGGGTAAGGTTTAGGGTTAGGTTTAGGGTTAGGGTTAGGGTAAGGGTAAGGCCTAGGTTTAGGGTTGGGTTAGGTTTATGGTTAGGGTAAGAGTTAGGGTTAGAGTAAGGGTAAGTGTTAGGGCTGGGGTTAGGGTTAGGGATAGTGTAAGGGTTAGGGTTAGGGTTAGGGTTAGGGTTAGGGTAAGGGTTAGGGTTAGGGTTAGGGTTATGGCAAGTGTTATGGTTAGGGTTAGGGTTAGGGTAATGGGTAGGGTTAGGGTTAGGGTTAGGTTAAGGATAAGGGTCAGGGTTAGGGATAGGGTTAGGCTTAGGGTTAGGTTGAGGGTTAGGGTTAGGGTTAAGGTTAGGGTTAGGGTTAAGGTTAGGGTTAGGGTTAAGTTTAGGGTTAGTGTTAGGTTTAGGGTTAGGTTTTGGGTTAGGGTAAGGGTTAGGGTTAGGGTTAGGTTTAGGGTAAGGGTAAGAGTTAGAGTTAGGTTTAGGGTTAGGGTTAGGGTAAGGGTAACTGTTAGTGTTAGGGTTAGGGTTAGGGTAAGGGTTAGGGTTAGGGTTAGGTTTAGACCTGGGGTTAAGGTTAAGTTTAGGGTTAGGGTAATGGTAAGGGTTAGGTTTAGGTTTACGGTTACGGTAAGGGTAAGGGTTAGGGTTAGGGTTACGGTTAAGTTTAGGGTTAGGGTTAAGGTTAGGGTTAGGGTTAAGGTTAAGTTTAGGTTTAAGTTTAGGTTTAGGGTACGGGAAGGGTTAGGTTTAGGGTTAAGGTTAGGGTTAGGTTTACGGTTGGGGTTAGGTTAAGGGTAAGGTTCAGGGTTAGGGTTATGGTTAGGGTTGGGGTTAAGGTTAAGTTTAGGGTTAGAGTAATGGAAAGGTTAAGGGTTATGGTTAGGGTTAGGGTTAGATGTAAGTGTAAGGGTTAGGGTTAGGGTTAGGGTTAAGGTTAGGGTTAGGGTTAAGGTTAGGATTAGGGTTAAGGTTAGGGTTAGGTTTAAGGTTAGGGTGAGGGTATGGGTTAGGGTTAGGTTTAGGGTTAGGATAAGTCTAAAGGTTAGGGTCAGGGTTAGGGTTAGGGTTAGGGGTTAGGGTTAGGGTTAGGGTAAGGGTTAGGGTTAGGGTTAGGGTTAGGGCAAGTGTTATGGTTAGGGTTATGGTTAGGGTTAGGGTGAGGGTAATGGGTAGGGTTAGGGTTAGGTTAAGGGTAAGGGTTAGGGTTAGGGATAGGGTTAGGCTTAGGGTTAGGTTTAGGGTTAGTGTTAGGGTAAGGGTAAGGGATAGTGTTAAGGTTAGTGTTATGGTTAGGTTTAGGGTTTGTGTTACGGTTAGGGTAAGGGTAAGCGTTAGGGTTTGGGTTAGGTTTAGGGTTAGGGTAAGGGTTAGGGTTAGGGTTAGGGTTAGGGTTAGGGTTAGGATTAGGGTAAGGGTAAGGGTTAGGGTTAGGGTTAGGTTTACTGTTAGGGTAAGGGTAAGGGTTAGGGTAATGGTAAGGGTTAGGGTTAGGGTTTGGGTAAGGGTTAGGTTAGGGTTAGGTTTGGGGTAGGGGTTAGGGTAAGGGTAAGTGTTAGGGTTAGGATTAGGATATGGATAAGTCTAAGGGTTAGGGTCAGGGTTAGGGTTAAGTTTAGGAGTTAGGGTTATGGTTAATATTAGTGTTAGGGTTAGGGTAAGTGTTAGGATTAGGGTTAGGGATACGTTTAGGGTTGGGGTTAAGGTTAAGTTTAGGGTTAGGGTACGGGTTAGGGTACGGGTTAGGGTTAGGGTTAGGTTAAGGGTAAGGGTTAGGGTTAGGGTTAGGGTTAGCGAAATGGCAAGGGTTAGGGTTACGGTTAGGCTTAGGGTAAGGATTAGGGTTAGGGTTAGGGTAAGGTTTAGGGTTAGGGTTAGCATTAAAGTTAGTGTTAATGTTAGGGAAAGGTTAAGTTTAGATTTAGGGTTAGAGTGGGGTTAAGGTAAGGGTTATGTTTAGTAATAGGGTTAGGGTAGTGTTATGTTTACGGTTAGGGTTATGGCAAGGGTAAGGTTTAAGGTTTAGGTTTAGGCTTAGGGTTAGGGTAAGGGTTAATGTTAGGGTTAGGGTTAGGTTTAATGTTGGGGTTAAGGTTAGGGTTAGGGTAAGGGTTAGGGTTAGGTTTAGGGTAAGGGTAAGGTTTAGGGTTAGGGTTAGGGTTAGGGTTAGGGTAAGGGTAAGGCCTAGGTTTAAGGTTGGGTTAGGGTTAGGGAAAGGGTAAGGGTTAGGGTTAGGGTTAGGGTTAGGGTAAGGGTTAGGGTTAGGTTTAGTGTTAGGTTTACGTTTAGGGTTAGTGTTAGGGTAAGATTTAGGGTTAGGGTTAGGGTTAGGTTTATTGTTGGGTTAGGGTTAAGTTTAGGCTTAGGGTAAGAGTTAGGGTTAGTGGTTAGGGTTAGTGTTAGGGTTAGGTTAAGTGTTAGGGTTAGGGTTAGGGTTAGGATAAGGGTTAGGGTTAGGGTTACGGTAAGCGTTTTGGTTAGTGTTAGGGTTCGGGTTAGGGTAAAGTTTATGGTTATGGTTAGGGTTAGGGTTAGGGTAAGGTTTAGGGTTACGGTTAGGGTTATGGTAAGGGTAAAGGTTAGGGTTAGGTTTAGGGTTAGGGTTAGGGTTAGGGTAAGGGTTAGGGTAAGGGTTAGGGTTAGGGTTAGGTTTAGGTTTAGGGTTAGGGTTAGGGTAAGGGTTAGTGTTAGGGTTAGGGTTAGGTTTAGTGTTGGGGTTAAGGTTAGGGTTAGGGTAAGGGTTAGGGTTAGGGTTAGCGTTAAGGTTAGGGTTAGGGTTAAGGTTAGGGTTAGGGTTAAGGTTAGGGTTAGTGTTAGGTTTAGGGTTAGGTTTTGGGTTAGGGTAAGGGTTAGGGTTAGGTTTAGGTTTAGGGTAAAGGTAAGAATTAGAATTAGGTTTAGGGTTAGGGTTAGGGTAAGGGTAAGTGTTAGTGTTAGCGTTAGGGTTAGGGTAATGGGTAGGGTTAGGGTTAGGGTTAGGTTAAGTGTTAGGGTTAGGGTTAAGGTTAGGGTTAGGGTTAAGGTTAGGGTTAGGGTTAAGGTTAGGGTTAGGGCTAAGGTTAGGGTTAGTGTTAGGTTTAGGGTTAGGTTTTGGGTTAGGGTAAGGGTTAGGGTTAGGGTTAGGTTTAGGGTAAAGGTAAGAATTAGAGTTAGGTTTAGGGTTAGGGTTAGGGTAAGGGTAAGTATTAGTGTTAGGGTTAGGGTTAGGGTAATGGTTAGGGTTAGGGTTAGTGTTAGGTTTAGGGTTAGGTTTTGGGTTATGGTAAGGGTTAGGGTTAGGGTTATGTTTAGGGTAAGGGTAAGAGTTAGACTTAGGTTTAGGGTTAGGGTTAGGGTAAGGGTAAGTGTTAGTGTTAGGGTTAGGGTTAGGGTAAGGGTTAGGGTTAGGGTTAGGTTTAGGGCTGGGGTTAAGGTTAAGTTTAGGTTTAGGGTAATGGTAAGGGTTAGGTTTAGGGTTAGGGTTAGGGTAACGGTAATGGTTAGGGTTAAGGTTAGGGTTAGGGTTAAGGTTAGGGTTAGGGTTAAGGTTAGGTTTATGTTTAAGGTTAGGGTTAGGTTACGGGAAGGGTTAGGATTAGGATTAAGGTTAGGGTTAGGTTTAGGGTTAGGGTTAGGGTCAGGGTAAGGGTTAGGGTTAGGAATAGGGTTAGGGTAGTGTTAGGTTTATGGTTAGAGTTAGGGTAAGGGTAAGTTTAAGGGTTAGGGTTAGGGTTAGATTTAAGGTTAGGGTTAGGTTTAGGGTAAGGGTAAGGGTTAGGTTAGGGTTAGGATTAGGGTTAGGGTTAGGGTCAGGGTTAGGGTAAGGGTTAGTGTTAGGGTTAGGTTAGGTTTAGTTTTGGGGTTAAGGTTAGCGTTAGGGTAAGGGCTAGGGTTAGGTTTAGGGTAAGGGTAAGTGTTAGGTTAGGGTTAGGATTAGGGTTAGGGTTAGGGTTAGGATAAGGGTTAGTGTTAGGGTTAATGTTAGGTTTAGTTTTGGGGTTAAGGTTAGGGTTAGGGTAAGGGCTAGGGTTAGGTTTAGGGTAAGTGTAAGGTTTAGCGTTAGGGTTAGGATTAGAGTTAGGGTAAGGGTTAGGGTTAGGTTAGAGTTAGGTTTAGGGTTGGGGTAAGGTTAAGATTAGGGTTAGGGTAAGGGTAAGGGTAAGGGTTAGGGTTAGGGTTAGGTTAAGGGTAAGGGTTAGGTTTAGGGTTAGGATTAGGCTTAGGTTAAGGGTAAGGGGTAGGGTTAGGGTTAGGGTTAGGGAAAGGGTAAGGTTAGGTTACAGTTAGGGTTTGGTACGTGTTATAGTTAGGGTTAGGGTTAGCGTCAGGGATAGGGTAATAGTTAGGGTTAGGGTTAGGGTTAGGTTAAGGGTAAGGGTTAGGGTTAGGGATAGGGTAGGCTTAGTGTTAGGTTTAGGGTCAGGGTTATAGTAAGGGTAAGGGATAGGGTTAAGGTTAGTGTTAGGGTTAGGTTTAGGGTTTGGGTTAGGGTTAGGGAAAGGGTAAGGGTTAAGGTTAGGGTTAGGGAAAGTTTTAAGTTTAGGTTTAGTGTTAGGTTTACATTTAGGGTTAGTGTTAGGGTAAGATTTAGGGTTAGGGTTAGGGTTAGGTTTACTGTTGGGTTAGGGTTAAGTTTAGGCTTAGGGTAGGGGTTAGGTTAGTGGTTATGGTTAGTGTTAGGGTTAGGTTAACTGTTAGGGTTAGGGTTAGGGTTAAGGTTAGGATAAGGGTTAGGGTTAGGGTTAGGGTAAGCGTTTTGGTTAGTGTTAGGGTTCGGGTTAGGGTAAAGGTTATGGTTATTGTTAGGGTTAGGTTTAGGATAAGGTTTAGGGTTACGGTTAGGGTTACGGTAAGGGTAAAGGTTAGGGTTAGGGTTAGGGTTAGGGTAAGGGATAGGGTAAGGGTTAGGGGAAGGGTTAGGTTTAGGGTTAGGGTTAGGGTAAGGGTTAGTGTTAGGGTTAGGGTTAGGTTTAGTGTTGGGGTTAAGGTTAGGGTTAGGGTAAGGGTTAGGGTTAGGGTTAGGGTTAAGTTTAGGGTTAGGGTTAGGGTTAGGGTTAAGGTTAGGGTTAGTGTTAGGTTTAGGGTTAGGTTTTCGGTTAGGGTAAGGATAAGGGTAAGGTTTAGGGTTAGGGTTAGGTTTAGGGTAAGGGTAAGGGTTAGAGTTAGGTTTAGGGTTAGGGTTAGGGTAAGGGTTAGGGTTAGGGTTAGGTTTATAGCTGGGGTTAAGGTTAAGTTTAGTGTTAGGGTAAGGGTAAGGGTTAGGTTTAGGGTTAGGGTTAGGGTTAGGGTAAGGGTTAGGGTTAGGGTTAGGGTTAAGGTTAGGTTTAGGGTTAAGGTTAGGGTTAGGGTTAAGTTTAGGTTTAGGTTTAAGGTTAGGGTTAGGGTACGGGAAGGGTTAGGTTTAGGGTTAAGGTTAGGGTTAGGGTTGGGGTTAAGGTTAAGTTTAGGGTTAGGGTAATGGTAAGATTAAGGGTTAGGGTTAGGGTTAGGGTTAGATGTAAGGGTAAGTGTTAGGGTTAGGGTTAGGGTTAAGGTTAGGGTTATGGTTAAGGTTAGTTTTAGGGTTAAGGTTAGGGTTAGGTTTATGGTTAGGTTTAGGGTACGGGTTAGGGTTATGTTTTGGGTTATGGTTAAGCTTACTGTTAGGGTTAGGGTTAGGGTAAGGTTTAGGGTTAGGTTTAGGTGAAGGGTAAGGGTTAGGGTTAGGGCAAGTGTTAGGGTTAGTGTTAGGGTTAGGGTAAGGGTAATGGGTAGGGTTAGGCTTAGGTTTAGGGTTAGGTTAAGTTTAAGGGTTAGGGTTAGGGATAGGGTTTGGCTTAGGCTTAGGTTTAAGGTTAGGGTTACGGTAAGGTTAAGGGGTAGTGTTAAGGTTAGTGTAATGGTTAGGTTTAGGGTTTGTGTTAGGGTTAGGGTAAGGGTAAGGGTTAGGGTTAGGGTTAGGTTTAGGGTTAAGGTAAGGGTTAGGGTTAGGTTTAGTGTAAGGGTCACATTTAGGGTTAGGGTTAGGGTAAGATTTAGGGTTAGGGTTAGGGTTAGGTTTAGTGTTGAGTTTAAATTTAGGGTTAGGGTTAGGGTTAGGGTTAGAGTTAGGGTAAGGTTAAGGTTTAGGGTTAGGGTTAGGGTTAGGGTTAGGATTAGGGTAAGGGTAAGCGTTTGGGTTAGGGTTAGGTTTAGGGTTAGGGTAAGGGTAAGGGTTAGGGTAAGGGTAAGGGTTAGGGTTAGGGTTAGGGTAAGGGCTAGGTTAGGGTTAGGGTTGCGGTAGGGGTTAGGGAAAGGGTAAGTGTTAGGGTTAGGTTTAGGGTTAGGATAAGGTCTAAGGGTTAGGGTCAGGGTTAGGGTTAGGGTTAGGGGTTAGTGTTATGGTTAATGTTAGCGTTAGGGTTAGGGTAAGGGTTAGGGTTAGGGTTAGGGATACGTTTAAGGTTGGGGTTAAGGATAAGTTTAGGGTTAGGGTACGGGTTAGGGTACGGGTTAGCGTTACGGTTAGGGTTAAGGTTAGGGTTAGGGTTAGGGTTAGGTATAGGGTTAGGGTTAGGTTAAGTGTAAGGGTTAGGGTTAGGGATAGGGTTAGCGAATGGTAAGGGTTAGGGTTACAGTTAGGCATAGGGTAAGGATTAGGGTTAGGGTTAGGGTAAGGTTTAGGGTTAGGTTAGCATTAAAGTTAGTGTTAAGGTTAGGAAAGGGTAAGGTTTAGATTTAGGGTTAGGGTGGGGTTAGGGTAAGGTTTATGGTTAGGAATAGGGTTAGGGTAGTGTTATGGTTAGGGTTAGGGATAGGGTAAGGGTAAGATTTAAGGGTTAGGTTTAGGGTTAGGGTTAGGGTAAGGGTTAGTGTTAGGTTAGGGTTAGGGTAAGGGTTAGCGTTAGGGTTAGGGTTAGGTTTAGGGTTAGGGTTAGGTTAAGGTTTAGTGTTAGGGTTAGGGTTAGCTTTAGTGTTGGGGTTAAGGTTAGGGTTAGGGTAAGGGTTAGGGTTAGGTTTAGGGTAAGGGTAATGTTTAGGGTTAGTTTTAGGGTTAGGGTTAGGGTAAGGGTAAGGCTTAGATTTAGGGTTGGGTTAGGTTATGGTTAGGGTAAGGGTTAGGGTTAGAGTAAGGGTAAGTGTTAGGGTTAGGGTTAGGGTTAGGGATAGGGTAAGGGTTAGGGTTAGGGTTAGGGTTAGGTTTAGGGTTGGGGTTAAGGTTAAGTTTAGGGTTAGGGTAAGGGTAAGGGTAAGGGTTAGGGTTAGGGTTAGGGTTAGGATTAGGGTAAGGTTAAGGGTAAGGGTTTGGGTTAGGGTTAGGTTTAGGGTTAGGGTAAGGGTAAGGGTTAGGGTAAGTGTAAGGGTTAGGTTAGGGTTAGGGTAAGGCTTAGGTTAGGGTTAGGGTTAGGGATAGGGTAAGGGTTAGGGTTAGGGTTAGGTTTAGGGTTGGGGTTAAGGTTAAGTTTAGGGTTAGGGTAAGGGTAAGGGTAAGGGTTAGGGTTAGGGTTAGGGTTAGGATTAGGGTAAGGTTAAGGGTAAGGGTTTGGGTTAGGGTTAGGTTTAGGTTGGGTTAGGTTTATGGTTAGGGTAAGGGTTAGGGTTAGGGTAAGGGTAAGGGCTAGGGTTAGGGTTAGGGTTAAGGTTAGCGTTAGGGTTAGGGTTAGGGTTAGGTTTAAGGTTAGGGTTACAGTTAGGGTAAGGGTTAGGTTTAGGGTTAGGCTTA
Source organism: Megascapheus bottae (assembly GCA_024803745.1). Taxonomy (NCBI): domain Eukaryota; kingdom Metazoa; phylum Chordata; class Mammalia; order Rodentia; family Geomyidae; genus Megascapheus; species Megascapheus bottae. Next base: position 298,773 of record JANJXV010000676.1, on the reverse strand, counting down.
GGTGAAGTGTAAGGGGTAGGGTTAGGGTTAGGGTTAGGGAAAGGGTAAGGTTAGGTTAGAGTTAGGGTTTGGTACGTGTTATGGTTAGGGTTAGGGTTAGCGTTAGGTTTAGGGTAATGGTTAGGGTTATTGTTAGGGTTAGGTTAAGGGTAAGGGTTAGGGTTAGGGATAGGGTAGGCTTAGTGTTAGGTTTAGGGTTAGGGTTAGAGTAAGGGTAAGGGATAGGGTTAAGGTTAGTGTTAGGGTTAGGTTTAGGGTTTGGGTTAGGGTTAGGGAAAGGAAAGGGTTAGGTTAGGGTCAGGTTTAGGGTAAGGGTTAGGGTTAGGTTTAGTGTTAGGTTTACGTTTAGGGTTAGATTTAGGGTAAGATTTAGGGTTAGTGTTAGGCTTAGGTTTAGTGTTGGGTTAGGGTTAAGTTTAGGCTTAGGGTAAGGGTTAGGTTAGTGGTTAGGGTTAGAGTTAGGGTTAGGTTAAGTGTTAGGGTTAGGGTTAGGTTTAGGGTTAGGAAAAGCGTTAGGGTTTAGGGTTAGGGTAAGCGTTTTGGTTAGTGTTAGGGTTCGGGTTAGGGTAAAGGTTATGGTTATGGTTACGGTTAGGGTTAGGGTAAGGATTAGGGTTACGGTTAGGGTTACGGTAAGGGTAAAGGTTAGGGTTAGGGTTAGGGTTAGGGTAAGGGTTAGGGTAAGGGTTAGGGTTAGGGTTAGTGTTAGGGTTAGGTTTAGGGTTAGGGTTAGGGTAAGGGTTAGTGTTAGGGTTAGGGTTAGGTTTAGTGTTGGGGTTAAGGTTAGGGTTAGGGTAAGGGTTAAGGTTAGGGTTAGGGTTAAGGTTAGGGTTAGGGTTAAGGTTAGGGTTAGGGTTAGGTTTAGGGTTAGGTTTTCGGTTAGGGTAAGGGTAAGGGTAAGGGTTAGGGTTAGGGTTAGGGTTAGGTTTAGGGTAAGGGTAAGGGTTAGAGTTAGGTTTAGGGTTAGGGTTAGGGTAAGGGTAAGTTTTTGGGTTAGGGTTAATATTAGGGTAAGGGTTAGGGTTAGGGTTAGGTTTAGGGCTGGAGTTAAGGTTAAGTTTAGGGTTAGGGTAAGGGTAAGGGTTAGGTTTAGGGTTAGGGTTAGGGTAACGGTAAGGGTTAGGGTTAGGGTTAGGGTTAAGGTTCCGGTTAGGGTTAAGGTTAGGGTTAGGGCTAAGTTTAGGTTTCGGTTTAACGTTAGGGTTAGGGTATGGGAAGGGTTAGGTTTAGGGTTAAGGTTAGGGTTAGGGATAGGGATAGGTTTAGGGTTAGGTTTAGGTTAAGGGTAAGGTGCAGGGTTAGGGTTAGGGTTAGGTTTGGGATTAAGGTTATGTTTAGGGTTAGGGTAATGGTAAAACTAAGTTTAGGGTTAGGGTTAGGGTTAGATATAAGGGTAAGGGTTAGGGTTAGGGTTAGGATTAAGGTTAGGGTTAAGGTTAAGTTTAGGATTAGGGTTAAGGTTAGGGTTAGGTTTATGGTTAGGTTTAGGGTACGGGTTAGGGTTAGGTTTAGGGTTTTGGTTAAGCTTGCTGTTAGGGTTAGGGTTAGGGTAAGGTTTAGGGTTAGGGTTAGGTGAAGGGTAAGGGTTAGGGTTAGGTTCAGGGTTAGGGCAAGTGTTATGGTTATAGTTATGGTTAGGGTTAGGGTTAGGGTAATGGGTAGGGTTAAGGTTAGGGTTAGGGTTAGGTTAAGGGTAAGGGTTAGGGTTAGGGATAGGGTTATTCTTAGGGTTAGGTTTAGGGTTAGGGTAAGGGTAAGGGGTAGTGTTAAGGTTCGTGTTATGGTTAGGTTTTGGGTTTGTGTTAAGGTTAGGGTAAGGGTTAGGGTTAGGTTTAGGGTTAGGGTTACATTTAGGGTTAGGGTTAGGGTTAGGGTTAAAGTTGGGGTTAAGGTTAGGGTTGGGGTAAGGGTTAGGGTTAGGGTTAGGGTTAAAGTTAGGGTTAGGGTTAAGGTTAGGGTTAGGGTTAAGGTTAGGGTTAGTGTTAGGTTTGGGGTTAGGTTTTGGGATAGGGTAAGGGTAAGGGTAAGGGTTAGGGTTAGGGTTAGGTTTAGGGTAAGGGTAGGGATAGAGTTAGGTTTAGGGTTAGGGTTAGGGTAAGGGTAAGTGTTAGGGTTAGGGTTAGGGTTAGGGTAAGGGTTAGGGTTAGGGTTAGGTTTAGGGCTGGGGTTAAGGTTAAGTTTAGGGTTAGGGTAAGGGTCAGGGTTAGGTTTAGGGTTAGGGTTAGGGTAAGTGTAAGGGTTAGGGTCAGAGTTAGGGTTAGATGTAAGGGTAAGGGTTGGGTTAGGGTTAGGGTTAAAGTTAGGGTTAGGGTTAAGGTTAGGATTAGGGTTAAGGTTAGGTTTAGGTTTAAGGTTAGGGTTAGGGTACGGGTTAGGGTTAGGTTTAGGGTTATGGTTAAGCTTACTGTTAGGGTTAGGCTTAGGGTTAGGTTTAGGGTTAGGGTTACGATAAGTGTAAGGGGTAGTTTTAAGTTTAGAGTTATGGTTAGGTTTAGGGTTTGTGTTACGGTTAGGGTAAGGGTAAGGGTTAGGGTTAGGGTTAGGTTTAGGGTTAGGGTAAGGGTTAGGGTTAGGTTTAGGGTTAGGGTTACATTTAGGGTTAGGGTTAGGGTAAGATTTAGGGTTAGGATTAGGGTTAGGTTTAGTGTTGAGGTTAAGTTTAGGGTTAGGTTTAGGGTTAGGGTTAGAGTTAGGGTAAGGTTAAGGTTTAGGGTTAGGGTTAGGATTAGGGTAAGGTTAAGGGTAAGGGTTTGGGTTAGGGTTAGGTTTAGGGTTAGGGTAAGGGTAAGGGTTAGGGTAAGAGTAAGGGTTAGGGTTAGGGTTAGGGTAAGGGTTAGGTTAGGGTTAGGGTTGAGGTAGGGGTTAGGGTAAGGGTAAGTGTTAGGGTTAGGTTTAGGATTAGGATAAGGCTAAGGGTTAGAGTCAGGGTTAGGGTTAAGGTTAGGGGTTAGTGTTATGGTTAATGAGAGTGTTAGGTTTAGGGTAAGGGTTAGGGTTAGGGTTAGGGATACGTTTAGGATTGGGGTTAAGGTTAAGTTTAGGGTTAGGGTACGGGTTAGGGTACGGGTTAGGGTACGGGTTAGGGTTAAGTTTAGGGCTAGGGTTAGGGTTAGGTATAGGGTTAGGGTTAGGTTAAGGGTAAGGGTTAGGGTTAGGGTTAGGGTTAGTGAAATGGTAAGGGTTAGGGTTACGGTTAGGCTTAGGGTAAGGATTAGGGTTAGGGTTAGGGTAAGGTTTAGGGTTAGGGTTAGCATTAAGGTTAGTGTTAAGGTTAGGGAAAGGGTAAGGTTTAGATTTAGGGTTACGGTGGGGTTGGGCTAAGGGTTATGGTTAGGAATAGGGTTAGGGTAGTGTTCTGTTTAGGCTTAGGGTTAGGGTAAGGGTAAGGTTTAAGGGTTAGGTTTAGGGTTAGGGTTAGGGTAAGGTTTAGTGTTAGGGTTAGGGTTAGGTTTAGTGTTGGGGTTAAGGTTAGGGTTAGGGTAAGGGTTAGGGTTAGGTTTAGGGTAAGGGTAATGTTTAGGGTTAGGGTTAGGGTTAGGGTTAGGGTAAGGGTAAGGCTTAGGTTTAGGGTTGGGTTAGGTTTATGGTTAGGGTAAGGGTTAGGGTTAGAGTAAGGGTAAGTGTTAGGGTTAGGGTTAGGGTTAGGGATTGGGTAAGGGTTAGGGTTAGGGTTAGGTTTAGGGTTGGGGTTAAGGTTAAGTTTAGGGTTAGGGTAAGGGTAAGGGTAAGGGTTAGGGTTAGGGTTAGGTTTAGGGTAAGGGTAAGGGTTAGGGTTAGGGTTAGGGTTAGGGTTAGGGTTAGGGATTGGGTAAGGGTTAGGGTTAGGGTTAGGTTTAGGGTTGGGGTTAAGGTTAAGTTTAGGGTTAGGGTAAGGGTAAGGGTAAGGGTTAGGGTTAGGGTTAGGGTTAGGGTAAGGGTAAGGGTTAGGGTTAAGGCTAGGTTTAGGGATAAGTTTAGGGATAGGTTTAACGTTAGGGTTAGGGTACGGTTTAGGGTTAGTGTTAGGGTTAGGAAAAGGGTAAGGTTTAGCGTTAGGGTTGGGTTAGCAATAAGGTTAGTGTTAAGGTTAGGGAAATGGCAAGGGTTAGAGTTAGGGTTAGGGTGGGGTTACGGTTAGAGTTAGGTTTAGGGTTAAGTTTAGGGTCAGGGTAAAGGTTAGGGTTAGGAATAGGGTTATGGTAGTGTTAGGTTTAGGGTTAGAGTTAGGGTAAGGGTAAGGTTTAAGGGTTAGGGTTAGGGTTAGGGTTAAGGTTAGGGTTAGGTTTTGGTTAAGGTTAAGGGTTGGTTTGGGTTAGGATTAGGGTTAGGGTTAGGGTTAGGGTTCGGTTTAGGGTTAGGGTTAGGGTAAGGGTTAGTGTTAGGGTTAGGGTTAGGTTTAGTGTTGGGGTTAAGGTTAGGGTTAGGGTAAGGGCTAGGGTTAGGTTTAGGGTAAGGGTAAGGTTTAGGGTTAGGGTTAGGATTAGGATTAGGGTTAGGGTAAGGGTTAGGGTTAGCTTAGGGTTAGGTTTAGTGTTGGGGTAAGGTTAAGTTTAGGGTTAGGGTAAGGGTAAGGTTAAGGGTTAGGGTTAGGGTTAGGGTTAAGGTTAGGGTTAGGGTTAAGGTTAGGGTAAGGTTTAACGTTAGGTTACAGTACGGGTTAGGGTTAGGGTTAGGGTTAGGGTTAAGGTTAGGGTTACAGTTAGGGTTAGGGTTAGGTTTAGGGTTAGGCTTAGGTTAAGGGTAAGGGGTACGGTTAGGGTTAGGGTTAGGGAAAGGGTAAGGTTAGGTTAGAGTTAGGGTTAGGGTAAGTGTTATGGTTAGGGTTAGGATTAGCATTAGGGTTAGGGTAATGGTTAGGGTTAGGGTTAGGGTTAGGTTAAGGGTAAGGTTTAGGGTTAGGGATAGGGTTAGGCTTAGTGTTAGGTTTAGGGTTAGGGTTAGAGTAAAGGTAAGGGATAGGGTTAAGGTTAGTGTTAGGGTTAGGTTTAGGGTTTGGGTTAGGGTTAGGGAAAGGGTAAGGGTTAGGGTTTGGGGTAGGGTTAGGGTAAGGGTTAGGGTTAGGTTTAGGGTTAGGTTTACGTTTAGGGTTAGTGTTAGGGTAAGATTTAGGGTTAGGGTTAGTGTTAGGTTTACGGTAAGGGTAAGGTTTAGGGTTATGTGTGGGTTAGGGTTAGAGTAAGGGTAAGGGTTAGGGTTAGGGTTAGGTTTAGGGTTAGGGTAAGGGTAAGGGTTAGAGTAAGGGTAAGGCTTATGGTTAGGGTTAGGGTAAGGGTTAATTTAGGGTTAGGGTTAGGGTAGGGGTTAGGGTAAGTGTAAGTTTTAGGGTTAGGGTTAGGGTTAGGATAAGGTTAAGGGTTAGGGTCAGTGTTAATGTTAGGTTTAGGGGTTAGGGTTATTGTTAGAGTTAGGGTTAGGCTTAGGTTAGGGTTAGGGTTAGGGTTACGTTAAGTGCTGGGTTTAAGGTTAAGTTTAGGGTTAGGGTAAGGGTAAGGGTTACGGTTACAGTTAAGGTTAGGGTAAGGGTAAGGGTTAGGGTTAGGGATAGGGTTAAATTTAGGGTTAGGGTTAGTGTTAGGGTTAAGGTTAGGGTTAGGTTTAAGGTTAGGGTTAGGTTACGGGTTAGGCTTAGGGTTAGGGTTTGGGTTAGGGTTACGGTAATGGTTAGGGTTTGAGGTTAGGGTTAGGTTTAGTGTAAGTGTTAGGTTTAGGGTAAGGGTTAGGTTTAGTGTTAGGGTAACAGTTAGGGTAAGGATTAGGGTTAGGGTTAAGTTTAAGGTTAGGTTTAGGGTTAGGGTTAGGGTAAGGTTAAGGGTTAGGGTTAGGGTTAGGTTTAGCGTTAGGGTTAGGGTTAGGGTTAGGGTAAGGGTAAGGGCAAGGGTTAGGGTTAGGATAAGAGTTAGGGTTAGGGTTAGGGTTAGGGATAGGTTTAGGGTTAGGGTTAGGGTAAGGGTAAGTGTTAGGGTTAGGGTTAGGTTTAATGTTAGGTTTAGAGTTGGGGTTAAAGTTAGCGTTAGGGTAAGGTTTAGGGTTAGGTTTAGGGTTAGTTTTAGGGTTAGGTTAGGGTTAGGGTTAGGGTTAGGGTTAGGGTAAGGGTATGTGTTAGGGTTAGGCTTAGGGTTAGGGTTAGCTTTAGGGTAAGGGTAAGGGTTAGGGTTAGGGTTAGGGTTAACGTAAGGGTAAGGGTAAGGGTTAGGGTTAGGGTTAGGGTTAGTGTAAGGGTTAGGGTTAGCGTTAGGATTAGAGTTAGGGTTAGGGTAAGTGTTAGGTTTAGGTTTAGGGTTAGGGTTAGGTTTAGGGTAAGGGTTAGGGTTAGGGTTAGGCTTAGGGTAAGGGTTAGGGTTAGGATTAGGGTTAGGGTTATGTTTGGGGTTAGTGTTAGTGTTAGGGTTAGGGTTAAGGTAAGGGTAAGGGTAAGGGTTAGGGTTAGGATTGGGGTTAGGGTTAGGGTAAGGGATAGGGTTAGTGTTAGGTTTAGGGTTAGGGTTAGGGTAAGGGTAAGGTTTAGGGTTAGGGTTAGGGATAGGTTTTTGTGTTTAGTTTAAGGTTAGGGATAGGTTAAGTGTTAGGGTTAGGTTTAGATTAAGGGTAAGGTTTAGGTTTAGGTTTAGGGTTAGGGTTAGTGTAAGGGTAAGGTAAGGGTTATGGTTAGGTTTAGGGTTAGGTTTAGGGGTAGGGTAGGATAAGGTTTAGGGTTAGTGTTAGTGTTAGGGTAAGGGTTTGGGTTAGGGTTAGGGTTAGGGTAGGGGTTAGGGTAAGGTTAAGTGTTAGGATTAGGGTTAGGGTTAGGATAAGGTTAAGGGTTAGGGTTAGGGTTATGTGTTAGGGTTAGTGTTAGGATTAGGTTTAGGGTTAGGTTTAGGGGTAGTGTAAGAATAAGGGTTAGGTTTAGGGTTATTGTTAGTGTTAGGGTTAGGGTAAGGGTAAGGGTAAGTTTTATGGTTAGGTTTAGGTTTAGGTTTAGAGGTAGGGTAAGGATAAGGGTTAGGGTTAGGTTTAGTGTTAGTGTAAGGATTAGGGTTAGGGTTAGGGTAGGGGTTAGGGGAAGGTTAAGTGTTAGGGTTAGGGTTAGGGTTAGGATAAGGGTAAGGATTAGGGTTAGGGTTAGGGTTAGGTGTTAGGGTTAGTGTTAGGATTAGGTTTAGGGTTGCGGTTAGGGTTAGGGTTTGGGTTAGGGTAAGGGTAAGGGTTAGGGTTAGGATTGGGGTTAGGTTTAGGGTTAGGGTTAGTGTAAGGTTAAGTGTAAGGGTTATGGTTAGGTTTAGGGTTAGGTTTAGGCTTAGGGTAAGGATTAGGGTTAGGATTAGGGTTAGGGTAAGGGTTAGGGTTAGTGTTAGGTTTAGGGTTAATGTTAGGGTAAGGGTAAGGGTTAGGGTTAGGGTTAGGTTTAGCGTTTATGTTAAGGTTAGGTATAGGGTAAGGGTTAGGGTTAGGTTTAGGGTAAGGGTAAGGTTTAGGGTTAGGGTTAGGGTTACGGTTACGGTTAGGGTTAGGGTAAGGGTTAGGATTAGGGTTAGGGTTAGGGTAAGGGTAAGGGTTAGGGTTAGGTTTAGGGTTAGGGTTAGGTTTAGGGTTAGGGGTTAGGGTAATGGTTAGGATTAGGGTTAGAGTTAGGGTAAAGTTAAGGGGTAGGGTTAGGGTTAGGGTAAGGGTAAGGGTTAGGGTTAGGGTTAGGGTAAGGGTTAGGGTTAGGATTAGAGTTAAGTTTAGGGTAAGTGTTAATGTTAGAGTTAGGGTTAGTGTTAGGGTTAGGGTAAGGGTAAGGGTTAGGGTTAGGGTTAGGGTTAGGTTTAGAGTTGGGGTTAAGGTTAGGGTTAGGGTAAGGGTTAGGGTTAGGTTTAGGGTTAGGTTTAGGGTTAGGGCTAGAGTTAGGGTTAGGGTAAGGGTATGTGTTAGGGTTAGCGTTAAGGTAAGAGTAAAGTTTAGGGTTAGGGTTAGGGTTAAGATTAGGGTTAGCATAAGGGTAAGGGTTAGGGTTAGGTTTAGGGTAGGGGTTAGGGTAAGGGTAAGGGTTAGGAATAGGGTTAGGGTTAGGGTTAGTGTTAGGTTTAGGGTTAGGGTTAGGGGAAGGGGAAGGTTTAGGGTTAGCGTTAGGGTTAAGGTTAGGGTTAGGAGGGTAGGGTTACTGTAAGGGTAAGGGTTAAGTTTGGGTTAGGGTTAGGTGTAGGGTAAGGGTTAGGTTAGGGTTAGGGTTAGGGTTAGGATAAGGTAAGGGTTAGGGTTAAGGTGAGGGTTAGGGTTAGGGTTAGGGTAAGTGTAAGGGTTAGGGTTGGGTTTAGGGTTAGGGTTAGGGTAAGGTTAAGGGTTAGGTTTAGGGTTAAGGTTAGGTTACGGGTTACGGTTAGAGTTAAGGTTAGGATTAGGGTTGGGGTAAGGGTAAGTTTTAGGGTTAGGTTTAGGGTTAGGGTTAGGGTAAGGGTAAGGGTTAGGGTTAGGTTTAGGGTAAGGGTTAGGGTTAAGGTTAGGGTTAGGGTTAAGTTTAGGTTTCGGGTGAGGGTTAGGGTATGGGTAATGGGTAGTTTTAGGATTAGGGTTAGGGTTACGGTAAGGGTTAGGGTTAGGGATAGGGTTAGGGTAATTATTAGGTTTAGGGTTAGGGTTAGGGTTAGGGTTAGGGTAAGGGTAAGGGTAAGGGTTAGGGTTAGGTTTAGGGTTTTGGTTTGTTTTAGGTTTAGGGTAAGGGTTAGGTTTAGGGGTTAGGGTTAGGTTTAGGCTAAGGGTTAGGTTTAGTGTTAGGGTTAGGGTTAGGGTTAGGGTTAGGGTAATGGTTAGCGTTAGGTTGAGATTTAGGGTTAGG
>JANJXV010000676.1:280000-285000 GCA_024803745.1 Megascapheus bottae | reverse complement strand
TAAGTGTTAGGGTTAGGGTTTGGGTTAGGATAATGGTAAGGATTACGGTTAGGGTTAGGGTTAGGGTTTAGTTTTAGTGTTAGGATTAGGTTTAGGGTTGGGGTAAGGGTTAGGGTTAGTGTTAGGATTAGGTTTAGGTTTAGTTTAAGGGTAAGGGTAAGGGTTATGGTTAGGTTTAGGGTTAGGTTTAGGAGTAGGGTTAATATAAGTGTTAGGGTTAGGGTTAGTGTTAGGGTTAGTTTTAGGGTTAGTGTTAGGTTTAGGGTAAGGGTTAGGGTTAGTGTTAGGTTTAGGGTTAGGGTTAGGGTAAGGGTAAGGGTTAGGGTTAGGGTTAGGTTTAGCGTTTAGGTTAAGGTCAGGGATAGGGTAAGTGTTAGGGTTAGGTTTAGGGTAAGGGTAAGGTTTAGAGTTAGGGTTAGGGTTACAGTTAGGGTTAGGGTAAGGGTTAGGATTAGGGTTAGGGTTAGGGTAACGGTAAGGGTTAGGGTTAGGTTTAGGGTTAGGGTTAGGGTTAACGTTAGGGGTTAGGGTAAGGTTTAGGATTAGGTTTAGGGTTAGCGTAAGTGTAAGGGTTAGGGTTAGCTTTAGGGTTAGGGTGAGGGTTAGGGTAAGGGTAAGGGTTAGGGTTAGGTTTAGGGTTAGGGTTAGGGTTAGGGTAAGGGTAAGGGTTTGGGTTAAGGTTAGGGTTAGGGTTAGTTTTAGGGTTAGGGGTAGGGTTAGAGTAAGGGTAAGGGTTAGGGTTAGGAGTAGAGTTAAGTTTAGGGTAAGGGTTATGGTTAGGGTTAGGGTTAGGATTAGGGTAAGGGTAAGTGTTAGGGTTAGGGTTAGTGTTAGTTTTAGAGTTGGGGTTAAGCATAGGGTTAGGGTAAGGGTTAGGGTTAGGTTAGGGTTAGGTTTAGGGTTAGGTTTAGGGTTAGGGCTAGATTTAGGGTTAGGGTAAGGGTATGTGTTAGGGTAAGGGTTACGTTTAGGTTTAAAGTAAGGGTAAGGTTTAGGGTTAGGTTTTGGGTTAGGTTTAGGGTAAGGGTTAGCGTTAGGTTTAGGGTAAGGGTAAGGTTTAGGGTTAGGGTTAGGGTTAGGTTTATGGATAGGGTTAGTGTTAGGATAAAGGTTAGGGTTAAGGTTAGGGTTATGGTCAGCGCAAGGTTTAGGGTTAGCGTTAGGGTTAGGGTTAGGGTTAGGGTAAGTGTTAGGGTTAGGGTTAGGGTTAAGGTTAGGGTAAGGGTAATGGTTAGGGTTAGGGTTAGGGTTAGGTTTAGGGTTAGGTTTAGGGTTAGGGTAAGTGTAAGGGTTAGGGTTAAGGTTAGGGTTAGGGTTAGTTTTAGGGTTAGGGTTAGGGTTAGTTTTAGGGTAAGGGTAATGGTTAGGGTTAGGGTTAGGGTTAGGTTTAGGGTTAGGTTTAGGGTAAGGATAAGGGTTAGGCTTAGGGTTAGATTTAATGTTAGGTTTAGAGTTGGGGTTAAAGTTAGGGTTAGGGTATTGGTTAGGGTTAGGGTTAGGGTTAGGTTTAGGGTTAGGTTTAGGGTTAGGGTTATGGTTAGGTTTACGATAAGGGTAAGGTTTAGGGTTAGGGTTAGGTTTAGGGTTATGGTTAGCGTTAGGGTTAGGGTTAGGGTTAGGGTTAGGGTTAGGGTTAAGGTTAGGGGTTAGGGTAAGGTTTAGGATTAGGTTTAGGGTTAGGGTAAGGGTAATTGTTTGGGTTAGCTTTAGGGTTAGGGTTAGGGTTAGGGTAAAGGTAAGGGTTAGGGTTAGGTTTAGGTTTAGGGTTAGGGTTAGGTTTAATGTTAGATTTAGAGTTGGGGTTAAAGTTAGCGTTAGGGTAAGGTTTAGGGTTAGGGTTAGGGTTAGGTTTAGGGTTAGGTTAGGGTTAGGGTTAGGGTTAGAGTAAGGGTAAGGGTTAGGGTTAGGGTTAGGTTTAGCTTTAGGGAAACCGTAAGGGTTAGGGTTAGGGTTAGGGTTAAGGTAAGCGTTAGGGTTAGGGTTAGGGTTAGGGTTAGCGTTAGGACAAGTTTTAGGGTTAAGGTTAGCGTTAGTGTTAGTGTAAGGGTTAGGGTTAGCGTTAGGATTAGGGTTAGGGTTAGGGTAAGTGTTAGGGTTAGGTCTAGGGTTAGGGTTACGTTTAGGTTAAGGGTTAGGGTTAGGGTTAGGGTTAGGGTAACGGTAAGGGTTGGGATTAGGGTTAGGGTTATGTTTGGGGTTAGGGTTAGGGTTAGGGTTAGGGTAAGGGTAAGGGTTAGGGTTAGGATTGGGGTTAGGTTTTTGTGTTTAGGTTAAGGTTAGGGATAGCGTTAGGGTTAGGTTTAGGGTAAGCATAAGGTTTAGGGTTAGGGTTAGGGTTAGGGTTAGGGTAAGGTAAGGGTTAGGGTTAGGGATAGGGTTAGGTTTAATGGTAGGGTAAGGATAAGTTTAGAGTTAGGGGTAGTGTTAGGGTAAGGGTTAAGGTTAGGGTTATGGTTAGGGTAGGGGTTAGGGTAAGGTTAAGTGTTAGGGTTAGGGTTAGTGTTAGGATAAGGGTAAGGGTTAGGGTTAGGGTTTGTTTTAGGGGTTAGGGTTAGTGTTAGGATTAGGTTTAGGGTTAGGTTTAGGGGTAGGGTAAGGATAAGGGTTAGGGTTAGGGTTAGTGTTAGGGTTACGGTTAGGGTAAGGGTAAGGGTAAGGTTTATGGTTAGGTTTAGGTTTAGGTTTAGCGGTAGGGTAAGGATAAGGGTTAGGGTTAGGGTTAGTGTTAGGGTAAGGGTTAGGGATAGGGTTAGGGTTAGGGTAGGGGTTAGGAGAAGGTTAAGTGTTAGGATTAGGGTTAGGGTTAGGATAATGGTAAGGATTAGGGTTAGGGTTAGGTTTAGGGGTAGGTTTAGTGTTAGGATTAGGTTTAGGGTTGGGGTAAGGGTTAGGGTTAGTGTTAGGATTAGGTTTAGGGTTAGTTTAAGGGTAAGGGTAAGGGTTATGGTTAGGTTTAGGGTTAGGTTTAGGAGTAGGGTTAATATAAGTGTTAGGGTTAGGGTTAGTGTTAGGGTTAGTTTTAGGGTTAGTGTTAGGTTTAGGGTAAGGGTTAGGGTTAGTGTTAGGTTTAGGGTTAGGGTTAGGGTAAGGGTAAAGGTTAGGGTTAGGGTTAGGTTTAGCGTTTAGGTTAAGGTCAGGGATAGGGTAAGTGTTAGGGTTAGGTTTAGGGTAAGGGTAAGGTTTAGAGTTAGGGTTAGGGTTACAGTTAGGGTTAGGGTAAGGGTTAGGATTAGGGTTAGGGTTAGGGTAACGGTAAGGGTTAGGGTTAGGTTTAGGGTTAGGGTTAGGGTTAACGTTAGGGGTTAGGGTAAGGTTTAGGATTAGGTTTAGGGTTAGCGTAAGGGTAAGGGTTAGGGTTAGCTTTAGGGTTAGGGTTAGGGTTATGGTAAGGGTAAGGGTTAGGGTTAGGTTTATGGTTAGGGTTAGGGTTAGGGTAAGGGTAAGGATTAGGGTTAAGGTTAGGGTTAGGGTTAGTTTTAGGGTTAGGGGTAGGGTTAGAGTAAGGGTAAGGGTTAGGGTTAGGAGTAGAGTTAAGTTTAGGGTAAGGGTTATGGTTAGGGTTAGGGTTAGGATTAGGGTAAGGGTAAGTGTTAGGGTTAGGGTTAGTGTTAGGTTTAGAGTTGGGGTTAAGCATAGGGTTAGGGTAAGGGTTAGGGTTAGGTTAGGGTTAGGTTTAGGGTTAGGTTTAGGGTTAGGGCTAGAGTTAGGGTTAGGGTAAGGGTATGTGTTAGGGTAAGGGTTACGTTTAGGTTTAAAGTAAGGGTAAGGTTTAGGGTTAGGTTTTGGGTTAGGTTTAGGGTAAGGGTTAGCGTTAGGTTTAGGGTAAGGGTAAGGTTTAGGGTTAGGGTTAGGGTTAGGGTTATGGATAGGGTTAGTGTTAGGATAAGGGTTAGGGTTAAGGTTAGGGTTATGGTCAGCGTAAGGTTTAGGGTTAGCGTTAGGGTTAGGGTTAGGGTTAGGGTAAGTGTTAGGGTTAGGGTTAGGGTTAAGGTTAGGGTAAGGGTAATGGTTAGGGTTAGGGTTAGGGTTAGGTTTAGGGTTAGGGTTAGGGTTAGGGTAAGTGTAAGGGTTAGGGTTAAGGTTAGGGTTAGGGTTAGTTTTAGGGTTAGGGTTAGGGTTAGGGTTAGGGTAAGGGTAATGGTTAGGGTTAGGGTTAGGGTTAGGTTTAGGGTTAGGTTTAGGGTAAGGATAAGGGTTAGGCTTAGGGTTAGATTTAATGTTAGGTTTAGAGTTGGGGTTAAAGTTAGGGTTAGGGTATTGGTTAGGGTTAGGGTTAGGGTTAGGTTTAGGGTTAGGTTTAGGGTTAGGGTTATGGTTAGGTTTACGATAAGGGTAAGGTTTAGGGTTAGGGTTAGGTTTAGGGTTATGGTTAGCGTTAGGGTTAGGGTTAGGGTTAGGGTTAGGGTTAGGGTTAAGGTTAGGGGTTAGGGTAAGGTTTAGGATTAGGTTTAGGGTTAGGGTAAGGGTAATTGTTTGGGTTAGCTTTAGGGTTAGGGTTAGGGTTAGGGTAAAGGTAAGGGTTAGGGTTAGGTTTAGGTTTAGGGTTAGGGTTAGGTTTAATGTTAGATTTAGAGTTGGGGTTAAAGTTAGCGTTAGGGTAAGGTTTAGGGTTAGGGTTAGGGTTAGGTTTAGGGTTAGGTTAGGGTTAGGGTTAGGGTTAGAGTAAGGGTAAGGGTTAGGGTTAGGGTTAGGTTTAGCTTTAGGGAAACCGTAAGGGTTAGGGTTAGGGTTAGGGTTAAGGTAAGCGTTAGGGTTAGGGTTAGGGTTAGGGTTAGCGTTAGGACAAGTTTTAGGGTTAAGGTTAGCGTTAGTGTTAGTGTAAGGGTTAGGGTTAGCGTTAGGATTAGGGTTAGGGTTAGGGTAAGTGTTAGGGTTAGGTCTAGGGTTAGGGTTACGTTTAGGTTAAGGGTTAGGGTTAGGGTTAGGGTTAGGGTAACGGTAAGGGTTGGGATTAGGGTTAGGGTTATGTTTGGGGTTAGGGTTAGGGTTAGGGTTAGGGT
>JANJXV010000676.1:247500-255000 GCA_024803745.1 Megascapheus bottae | reverse complement strand
GTTTAGGGTTACGGATAGGGTTAGGGTAAGTGTTAGGGTTAGAGTTATGGTTAGGTTTAGTGTTTAGGTTAAGGTTAGGGTTAGGGTAAGGGTTAGGGTTAGGTTTAGTGTAACGGTAAGGTTTAGATTTACGGTTAGGTTTATGGTAAGGGTTAGCGTTAGGGTTAGGGTTAGGTTTAGGTTTAGGGTTAGGGTTACGGATTAGGATTGTGGTTAGGGTTAGGTTTAGGGTTAGGGTTAGGGTAAGGATAAGGGTTAGGGTTAGGTAAAGGGTTAGGGTTAGGGGTTAATGTTAGGGTTAGGGTTAGGGTAAGGGTTAGGGTTAGAGTTAGGGTAAGGGTTAGGGTTAGAGTTAGGTTAAGGGGTAGTTTTTGAGGTTAATGTTAGGGTTAGTGTTAGGGAAAGGGTTAGGTTTAGTGTTTAGGTTAAGGTTAGGGTTAGGGTAAGGGTTAGGGGCTGTGTGTAACAGTAAGGTTTAGATTTACGGTTAGGTTTAGGGTAAGGGTTAGGGTTAGGGTTAGGGTTAGGGTAGGGGTTAGGGTAAGGTTAAGTGTTAGGGTTAGGGTTAGGGTTAGGATAAGAATAAGTGTTAAGGTTATGATTTGTTTTAGGGGTTAGGGTTAGTGTTAGGGTTAGGTTAAGTGTTGGGGTTATGGTTAGGGTTAGGTTTAGCATTATGGTAAGGGTAAGGGTTAGGGTTATGGTAAGGGTTAAAGTTAGGGTTAGGGTTAGTGTTAGGGTTAGGGTTAGGTTTAGGTTTAGGGTTAGGGTTAGGTTTAGGTTTAGGGTTAGGGTTACGGGTTAAGATTAGGGTTAGTGTTAGGTTTAGGGTTAGGGTAAGGATAAGGGTTAGGATTAGGTTAAGGTTTGGGGTTAGGGGTTAATGTTAGGGTTAGGGTTAGGGTATGGGTTAGGGTTAGGGTTAGGGTAAGGGTTAGGGTTAGAGTTAGGTTAAGGGGTAGATTGAAGAATTAATGTTAGGGTTAGTGTTAGGGAAAGGGTTAGGTTTAGGGTTAGGGTAAGGGTTAGGTTTAGGGTTAGGGTTAGGGTAAGTGTTAGGGTTAGGGTTAGGGTTAGGGTTACGGGTTAGGATTAGGGTTAGGTTTAGGTTAAGGTTAGGGTTAGGGTAAGGATAATGGTTAGGCTTAGGTTAAGGGTTAGGGTTAGGGGTTAATGTTAGGGTTAGGGTTAGGGTAAGGGTTAGGGTTAGGGTTAGGGTAAGGGTTAGGGTTAGAGTTAGGTTAAGGGGTAGGGTTAGGGGTTAATGTTAAGGTTAAGGTTAGGGTTAGGATTAGGGTTCGGGTTAGAGTAGGGTTAGGGTTAGGTTTAGGGTTGGGGTTAAGATTAGGGTTAGGGGTATGGTAAGAGTAAGTGTTAGGGTTAGGGTTAGGGTAAGGGTAAGGAATAGGGTGCGGGTTAGGGTTAGGGTAAGTGTTAGGGTTAGGGTTAGGTTTAGGGTTAGGGTTAGGGTTAGGGTTTAGTTTAGGGTTAGGGTCAGGGTAAGGGTAAGGGTTAGGGTTTGGGTTAGTGTTAGGTTTAGTGTTTGGGATAAGGTTAGGGTTAGCGTAAGGGTTAATGTTAGGTTCAGGGTAAGGGTAAGTTTTAGGTTTAGGGTTAGGTGTAGGGTTAGGGTTAGGGTAAGGGTAAGGGGAAGGGTTATGGTTAGGTTTAGGTTAGGCTTACGTTAAGGGTTAGGGTTAGGGTTATGGTTAGGGTGAAGGTTAGTGTAAGGGTAAGTGTTAGTGTTAGGGTTAGGTTTTGGATAGGGTAAGCGTTAGGTTTAGGGTTTGGGTTAGGTTTAAAATTTGGGTTAAGATTAGGGATAGGGTTAGGGCAAGGGTAAGGGTTAGGTTTAGGGTTAGGGTTAGGGTAAAGGTTAGGGTAGGGGTTAGGGTAAGGTAAGGGTTAGTGTTAGGGATAGGGTTAGGGTTAGGGTTATGTTTAGGTTTAGGGTTAGCGTTAGAGTAAGGGGAAGGGTTTGAGTTAGGGTTAGGGTTAAGGTTAGTGTTAGGGGAAAGGTAAGGTTTATGTTAGGGTTAGGGTTAGGGTTAGGGTAAGGGTTAGGTTAGGGTTAGGGTTAGTTTTAGGGTTGGGGTAGGGTTAGGGTAATGGTAAGGGTTAGGGTTAAGGTTAGGGTTAGGTTGAGGGTTAGGGTTAGAGTTAGGTTTAGGGTTAGGGTTAGGTTTGGGTAAGGGTAAGTGTTAGGGTTAGGGTTAGGGTTGGGGTTTGGTTTAGGGTTAGATTAAGGGTTAGGCTTAAGGTTAGGGTTAGGTTTAGGGCTAGGGTAAGGGTAAGGGTTAGGGTTAGGTTTAGGGTAAGGGTAAGGGTTAGGGTTAGGGTTAGGTTTAGGTTTAATGATAGGGTCGCCTTAGGGTTAGGGTAAGGTTAGGGTTAGGGTTAGGATTAGGGTCGCTTTAGGGTTAGGGTAAGGTTAAGGGTTAGGGTTAGGATTAGGGTTAGGGTAAGGATTAGGTTTAGGGTTAGGATTAGGGTTAGGGTTAGGGTAAGGGTAAGGGTTAGGTTTAGGATAAGCGTTAGGGTTAGGTTTAGGGTTAGGGTTTGGTTTAGGGTTAGGGTTATTGTAATTGTAAGGGTTAGGGTTATGGTAAGGGTTAAAGTTAGGGTTAGGTTTAATGTTAGGTTTAGAGTTGGGGTTAAAGTTAGGGTTAGGGTACAGGTTAGGGTTAGGTTTACGGTTAGGTTTAGGGTTAGGGTTAGGGTTAGGGTTAGGGTAAGGGTTAGTGTTACGGTTAGGGTTAGGGTAGGGGTTAGGGTAAGGTTAAGTGTTACGGTTAGGGTTAGGGTTAGGATAAGGGTAAGGGTAAGGGTTAGGGTTAGTGTTAGGGTAAGGGTAAGGGTTAAAGTTAAGTTTAGGGTTAGGGTTAGGGTTAGGTTTAGGGGTAGGGTAAGGGCAAGGGTTAGGGTTAGGGTTAGGGTTAGCTTTAGGGTTAGGGTTAGGGTTAGGGTTAGTTTTAGGGTTACGGTTAGGGTAAGGGTAAGGGTTAGGTTTAGGATAAGGGTTAGGGTTAGGTTTAGGGTTAGGATTTGGTTTAGGGTGAGGGTTAGGGTAAGGGTTAGGGTTAGGGTTAGGTTTAATGTTAGGTTTAGAGTTGGGGTTAAACTTAGGGTTAGGGTATGCGTTAGGGTTAGGGTTAGGGTTAGGTTTAGGGTTAGGTTTAGGGTTAGGGTTAGGGTTAGGGTTAGGGTAAGGGTATGTGTTAGGGTTAGGGTTAGGGTTACGGTTAGCATTTGGGTAAGGGTAAGGGTTAGGGTTAGGGTTAAGTTAAGGGTAAGGGTAAGAGTTAGGGTTAGGGTGAGGTTTAGGGTAAGGTGTAGGGTTAGGTTTAGGGTAAGGGAAAGCTTTAGGGATAGGGCTAGGGTTAGGGTTACGGTTAGGGTTAGTGTTAGGAGAAGGGTTAGGGTTAAGGTTAGGGTTAGGGTTAGGGTAAGGGTTAGGGTTAGGGTTAGGGTTAGGATTAGGGTTAGGGTTAGGGTAAGTGTTAGGGTTAGGTTTAGTGTTAGGGTTAGGTTTAGTGTAAGGGTTAGGGTTAAGGTTAGGGTTAAGGTAAGGGTAAGGGTTAGGGTTAGGGTTAGGGTTAGGTTTAGGTTTAGGGTTAGGGTTAGGATTAGGGCAAGTGTAAGGTTAGGGTTAGGATTGGGGTTAGGGTTAGAGTATGGGTTAGGGTTAGTGTTAGGTTTAGGGTTAGGGTTAGGGTAAGAGTAAGGGTTAGGTTTATGGTTAGGGTTAGGTTTAGTGTTCAGATTAAGGATAGGGTTAGGGTAAGGGTTAGGGTTAGGTTTAGGGTAACGGTAAGGTTTAGGGTTACGGTTAGGGTTAGGGTAAGTGTTAGGGTTAGGGTTATGGTTAGGTTTAGTGTTTAGGTTAAGGTTAGGGTTAGGGTAAGGGTTAGGGTTAGGTTTAGTGTAACAGTAAGGTTTAGATTTACGGTTAGGTTTATGGTAAGGGTTAGCGTTAGGGTTAGGATTAGGTTTAGGTTTAGGGTTAGGGTTACGTGTTAGGATTGGGGTTAGGGTTAGGTTTAGGGTTGGGGTTAGGGTAAGGATAAGGGTTAGGGTTAGGTTAAGGGTTAGGGTTAGGGGTTAATGTTAGGGTTAGGGTTAGTGTAAGGGTTAGGGTTAGGGTTAGGGTAAGGGTTAGGGTTAGAGTTAGGTTAAGGGGTAGTTTTAGAGGTTAATGTTAGGGTTAGTGTTAGGGAAAGGGTTAGGTTTAGTGTTTAGGTTAAGGTTAGGGTTAGGGTAAGGGTTAGGGTTAGGCTTAGTGTAACAGTAAGGTTTAGATTTACGGTTAGGTTTAGGGTAAGGGTTAGGGTTAGGGTTAGGGTTAGGGTAGGGGTTAGGGTAAGGTTAAGTTTTAGGGTTAGGGTTAGAGTTAGGATAAGAGTAAGTGTTAGGGTTAGGATTTGTTTTAGGGGTTAGGGTTAGTGTTAGGGTTAGGTTAAGTGTTGGGGTTATGGTTAAGGTTAGGTTTAGCATTACGATAGGAGTAAGGGTTAGGGTTATGGTAAGGGTTAAAGTTAGGGTTAGGGTTAGTGTTAGGGTTAGGGTTAGGTTTAGGTTTAGGGTTAGGGTTACGGGTTAGGATTAGGGTTAGGGTTAGGTTTAGGGTTAGGCTTAAGGTTAGGGTTAGGGTAAGGGTTAGTGTTACGGTTAGGGTTAGGGTAGGGGTTAGGGTAAGGTTAAGTGTTAGGGTTAGGGTTAGGGTTAGGATAAGGGTAAGGGTAAGGGTTAGGGTTAGTGTTAGGGTAAGGGTAAGGGTTAAAGTTAAGTTTAGGGTTAGGGTTAGGGTTAGGTTTAGGGGTAGGGTAAGGGCAAGGGTTAGGTTTAGGGTTAGGGTTAGCTTTAGGGTTAGGGTTAGGGTGAGGGTTAGGGTTAGGGTAAGTGTAAGGGTTAGGGTTAAGTTTAGGGTTAGGGTTAGTTTTAGGGTTTGGGTTACGGTTAGGGTAAGGGTAAGGGTTAGGTTTAGGATAAGGGTTAGGGTTAGGTTTAGGGTTAGGATTTGGTTTAGGGTTAGGGTTAGGGTAAGGGTAAGGGTTAGGGTTAGGGTTAGGTTTAATGTTAGGTTTAGAGTTGGGGTTAAACTTAGGGTTAGGGTATGGGTTAGGGTTAGGGTTAGTGTTAGGTTTAGCGTTAGGTTTAGGGTTAGGGTTAGGGTTATGGTTAGGGTAAGGGTATGTGTTAGGGTTAGGGTTAGGGTTACGGTTAGCATTTGGGTAAGGGTAAGGGTTAGGGTTAGGGTTAAGGTAAGGGTAAGGGTAAGAGTTAGGGTTAGGGTGAGGTTTAGGGTAAGGTGTAGGGTTAGGTTTAGGGTAAGGGAAAGCATTAGGGATAGGCCTAGGGTTAGGGTTACGGTTAGGGTTAGTGTTAGGAGAAGGGTTAGGGTTAAGGTTAGGGTTAGGGTTAGGGTAAGGGTTAGGGTTAGGGTTAGGGTTAGGATTAGGGTTAGGGTTAGGGTAAGTGTTAGGGTTAGGTTTAGTGTTAGGGTTAGGTTTAGGGTAAGGGTTAGGGTTAAGGTTAGGGTTAGGGTAAGGGTAAGGGTTAGGGTTAGGGTTAGGGTTAGTTTTAGGGTTAGGGTTAGGGTTAGGGTTAGGGCAAGTGTAAGGGTTAGGGTTAGGATTGGGGTTAGGGTTAGAGTATGGGTTAGGGTTAGTGTTAGGTTTAGGGTTAGGGTTAGGGTAAGAGTAAGGGTTAGGTTTATGGTTATGGTTAGGTTTAGTGTTCAGATTAAGGATAGGCTTAGGGTAAGGGGTAGGATTAGGTTTAGGGTAACGGTAAGGTTTAGGGTTACGGTTAGGGTTAGGGTTAGGGTAAGTGTTACGGTTAGGGTTATGGTTAGGTTTAGTGTTTAGGTTAAGGTTAGGGTTAGGGTAAGGGTTAGGGTTAGGTTTAGTGTAACAGTAAGGTTTAGATTTACGGTTAGGTTTATGGTAAGGGTTAGCGTTAGGGTTAGGGTTAGGGTTAGGTTTAGGGTTAGGCTTACGGGTTAGGATTGGGGTTAGGGTTAGGTTTAGGGTTAGGGTTAGGGTAAGGATAAGGTTTAGGGTTAGGTTATGGGTTAGGGTTAGGGGTTAATGTTAGGGTTAGGGTTAGTGTAAGGGTTAGGGTTAGGGTTAGGGTAAGGGTTAGGGTTAGAGTTAGGTTAAGGGGTAGTTTTAGAGGTTAATGTTAGGGTTAGTGTTAGGGAAAGGGTTAGGTTTAGTGTTTAGGTTAAGGTTAGGGTTAGGGTAAGGGTTAGGGTTAGGCTTAGTGTAACAGTAAGGTTTAGATTTACGGTTAGGTTTAGGGTTAGGGTTAGGGTTAGGGTTAGGGTAGGGGTTAGGGTAAGGTTAAGTTTTAGGGTTAGGGTTAGGGTTAGGATAAGAGTAAGTGTTAGGGTTAGGATTTGTTTTAGGGGTTAGGGTTAGTGTTAGGGTTAGGTTAAGTGTTGGGGTTATGGTTAGGGTTAGGTTTAGCATTACGGTAAGGGTAAGGGTTAGGGTTATGGTAAGGGTCAAAGTTAGGGTTAGGGTTAGTGTTAGGGTTAGGGTTAGGTTTAGGTTTAGGGTTAGGGTTACGGGTTAGGATTAGGGTTAGGGTTAGGTTTAGAGTTAGGGTTAGGTTAAGGATAAGGGTTAGGTTTAGGTTAAGGGTTAGGGTTAGGGGTTAATGTTAGGGTTAGGGTTAGGGTATGGGTTAGGGTTAGGTTTAGGGTAAGGGTTAGGGTTAGAGTTAGGTTAAAGGGTAGTTTTAAGAGTTAATCTTAGGGTTAGTGTTAGGGAAAGGGTTAGGTTTAGGGTTAGGGTAAGGGTTAGGTTTAGGGTTAGGGTTAGGGTAAGTATTAGGGTTAGTGTTAGGGTTAGGGTTACGGTTTAGGATTAGGGTTAGGTTTAGGTTAAGGTCAGGGTTAGGGTAAGGATAAGGGTTAGGCTTAGGTTAAGGGTTAGGGTTAGGCGTTAATGTTAGGGTTTGGGTTAGGGTAAGGGTTAGGGTTAGGGTTAGGGTAAGGGTTAGGGTTAGAGTTAGGTTAAGGGGTAGGGTTAGGGGTTAATGTTAAGGTTAAGGTTAGGGTTAGGGTTAGGGTTCGGGTTAGAGTAGGGTTAGGGTTAGGTTAAGGGTTGGGGTTAAGATTAGGGTTAGGGTTAGGGTAAGAGTAAGTGTTAGGGTTAGGGTTAGGGTAAGGGTAAGGAATAGGGTGCGGTTTAGGGTTGGGGTTAAGATTAGGGTAAGTGTTAGGGTTAGGGTTAGGTTTAGGGTTAGGGTTAGGGTTAGGGTTAAGTTTAGGGTTAGGGTCAGGGTAAGGGTAAGGGTTAGGGTTAGGTTTAGGGTTAGGGTTAGGGTTAGGGTTAGGGCAAGGGTAAGGGTTAGGGTTAGGATTGGGGTTAGGGTTAGTGTATGGGTTAGGCTTAGTGTTAGGTTTAGGGTTAGGGTTAGGGTAAGGGTAAGGGTTAGGGTTAGGGTTATGGCTAGGTTAATGTTTAGATTAAGGATAGGGTTAGAGTAAGG
>JANJXV010000676.1:240000-242500 GCA_024803745.1 Megascapheus bottae | reverse complement strand
GTTGGAGTTTTTGTTAGGGTTATGGTTAGGGTTAGGGTTAGGGTAAGGATTAGGATTAGGGTTAGGGTTAGGTTAAGGGTAAGGGTTAGGATGAGCGTTAGGTTTAGGTTTAGAGTTAGGGTTAGGTTTAGGGAAAAGGTAAGGGTTAGGGTTAAGAATAGGGTTAGGTTTAGTTTTAGAGTTAGGGTTATGGTTAAGTTTAGGGTAAGGGTAAGGGTTAGGGTTAGGATTAGAGTTAGGTTTAGGATAAGGGTTAGGTTTAGGGTTATGGTTAGGGTTAGGATTAGGGTTAGGGTAAGGTTAAGTGTTACAGTTAGGGTTAGGGTTAGGTTAAGGGTAAGGTTTAGGTTTAGGGTTAGGGTTAGGGTTAGGGGCTAGGGGTATGGCTAGGGTTAGGGTTAGGGGTTAGTTTTAGGGTTAGGTTTATGGTTGGGGTTAGAGTTAGGGTTAGTGTTATGGTGAGGGTAAGTGTTAGTGTTACGGTTAGGGTTAGGGTAAGGCTTAGTGTAAGGGTTAGGGTTAGGTTTAGGGTTGGGGTTAAGATTAGGGTTAGGGTAAGGGTTAGGGTTAGGGTTAGTGTTAGGTTTAGTGTTTAGGTTAATGTTAAGGGTTAGGTTTAGGGTTAAGTTTAGGTGTAGCGTTAGGGTTAGAGTTAAGGTTACGGTTAGGGTTGGGGTAAGGGTAAGAGTTAGGGTTAGGTTAGGATTAGGGATAGGGTGAGGGTAAGGGTTAGGGTTAGGTTTAGGGTTAGGGTTAGGGTTAGGTTTAGGGTTCGGGTTAAGGTTAGGGTTAGGGTTAGGGTAAGGTTATGTGTTAGGGTTAGGGTTAGGATTAGTGTTATGGTTAGCGTTAGGGTAAGGGTAAGGGTTAGGGTTAGGGTTTAGGTAAGGGTAAGGATTAGGGTTAGGGTTAGGGTTAGGGTTAGCTTTAGGGTAAGGGTTAGGGTTAGGTTTAGGGTGAGGGTTGGTTTAGGGTTAGGGTTAGGGTTTGGGTTAAGGTTAGGGTTAGGGTAAGGGTTAGGGTTAGGGTAGGGGTTAGGGTAAGGTAAGGGTTAGTGTTAGGGATAGGGTTAGGTTCAGGGTTAGGGTTAGGTTTAGGGTTAGCGTTAGGGTAAGGGGAAGGGTTTGGGTTAGGGTAAGGGTTAAGGTTAGTGTTAGGGGAAAGGTACGGTTTAGGTTAGGGTTAGGGTTAGGGTTAGGGTAAGGGTTAGGTTAAGGTTAGGGTTAGGTTTAGAGTTGGGGTAGGGTTAGGGTAAGGGTATGGGTTAGGGTTAAGGTTAGGGTTAGGTTGAGGGTTAGGGTTAGAGTTAGGTTTAGGGTTACGGTTAGGGTAAGGTTAAGGGTTAGGCTTAGGGTTAAGGTTAGGTTTAGGTTTAGGGATAGAGTTAAGGTTAGGGTTAGGGTTGGGGTAAGGTTAAGGGTTAGGGCTAGGTTTAGGGTAAGGCTAAGGTTTAGGGTTAGGGTTAGGTTTAGGGTTAGGGTCGCGTTAGGGTTAGGGTAAGGTTAAGGTTAGGGTTAGGTTTAGGTTCGCGTTAGGGTTAGGGTAAAGTTAAGGGTTAGGGATAGGATTAGAGTTAGGGTAAGGATTAGGTTTAGAGTTAGGGTTAGGGTTAGGGTAAGGGTAAGAGTAACGGTTAGTGTTAGGGTTAGGGTTAGGGTAAGGGTTAGGGTTAGGGTTAGGGTAAGTTTTATGGTTAGGGTTAGGGTTAGGGTTAGAGTTAGGTTTAGGTTAACGGGTAGGTTTAGGATTAGGGTTAGGGTTGGGGTTTGGTTTAGGGTTAGGGTAAGGGTTATGGTTAGGGGTTAGGTTTAGGTTTTGGGTAACGGTTAGGGATAGTGTTAGGGATAGGGATAGTGTAAGGGTTACGGTTAGATTTAGGGTTAGTGTAAGGGTTAGGGTTAGGTTGAGAGTCAGGGTTAGGGTAAGGGTAAGTGTTAGGGTTAGGGTTAGGTTTAGGGTTAGGTTTAGGGTAAGGGTAAGGTTTCGGGTTAGGGTTAGGGTTAAAGTTGAAGTTACGGTTAGGGTAAGGGTTAGGGCAAGAGTTAGGGTCAGGTTTAGGGTTAGGGTTAGAGTTAGGGATAGGGTTAGGATAAGGGTAAGGGTTAGGTATAGGGTTAGGGTTAGGTTTAGGGTAAGGGTAAGGGTTAGGGTTAGGGGTTAGGATTAGTGTTAGGGTTAGGGTAAGGGTTAGGGTTAGGGTTAGGGTTAGGGTTAGGTTTGGGGATAGGGTTAGTGTTAGGTTAAGGGTTAGCGTTACGGGTTAGAGTTAGAGTTAGGGTTAAGATAAGGGTTAGGGTTAGGGTTAGGGTAAGTTTTAGAGATAGGGTTAGGGTTAGGGTTAGGGTTAGGGTTAGGGTAAGGGTAAGGTTTCGGGTTAGGGTTAGGGTTAAAGTTGAAGTTAGGGTTAGGGTAAGGGTTAGGGTAAGGGTTCGGGTAAGAGTTAGGGTCAGGTTTAGGGTTAGGGTTAGAGTTAGGGTTAGGGTTTGGATAAGGATAAGGG
>JANJXV010000676.1:225000-235000 GCA_024803745.1 Megascapheus bottae | reverse complement strand
GGTTTACGGTCAGGGTTAGGGTTAGGGTTAGCATTAAGGTAAGGGTAAGGGTTAGGCTTAGGTTTAGGTATAGGTATAGGGATAGGGTAGAGGTTAGGGTTAGGTAGGGTAAGGGTAAGATGTAGGGTTAGGTTTAGGGTTAGGTTTAGGGTAATTGTTAGGGTTAGGGTTAGGGTTAGGATTAGGTTTAGGGTTAGGGTTGGGGTAAGGGTAAGGGTTGGGGTTAGGGTTAGGTTTAGGGTTAGGGTTAGAGGTAGGGTTAAGGTAAGGGTAAGGGTTAGGGTTAAAGTTAGGGTTAGGGTTAGGGTTAGGTTTAGGGTTAGGGTAAGTTTTAGGGTTAGGTTTAGTTTTAGTGTTAGGGTAAATGTAAGGGTTAGGGTTATGTTTAGGGTTGGGGTTAAGGTTAAGGTTAGGGTTAGGGTATGGGTAATGGTTACGGATAGGGTTATGGTTAGGGGAAGTGTTAGGGTTAGGGTTAGGATTAGGTTTAGGGTAAGGGTAAGGGTTAGAGTTAGAGTTAGGGTTAGGGTTAGGTTTATGGTTAGGGTAAGGGTTAGGGATAGGGTTAGGTTTAGATAAGGGTAAGTGTTAGGGTTAGGGTTAGGGTTAGGTTTAGTCTTCGGGTTAGGGTTAGGGTTAGGGTTAGGGTTAGGGAAAGGGTAAGGTTTACGGTTAGGGTTAGGGTTAGGGTCAGGAACAGGGTTAATCCTAGGCTTAGGGTAAGAGTTAGGGTTAGGGTGAGGGTTAGCGTTAAGGTTAGGGTTAGGGTTAGGGTAAGGGTAAGGGTTGGGTTAGGGGTTAGGGTTAGTGTAAGGGTTAGAGTTTGGTTTAGGGTTAGGGGTAGGTTTAGGGTTACGGTAAGGGTAAGTGTTAGGGTTAGGATTAGTGTTAGGGTTAGGGTTAAGGTTAGGGTTAGGGTTAGGGTAAGGGTAAGGGTAAGGGTTAGGGGTAGGGGTAGGGGTAGGGGTAGTTTTAGGGTTAGGGTTAGAGTTGGGGTTAGGGTAAGGGTAAGGTTTACGGTTAGGGTTAGGGTTAGGGTTAAGGTAGGGTAAGGATTAAGGTTATAGTTAGGGTTAGGGTTAGGGTAAGGGTTAGTGTTAGGGTTATGGTTAGGGTTAGGTTTAGGTTTAGGGTTAGGGTAAGGGTAATGGTTAGGGTAAGGTTTAGGGTAAGGGTTAGGGTTAGGGTTAGGGTTAGGGTAAGGGTTAGTGTTAGGTTTAGGGTTAGGGTTAGAGTAAAGATAAGGGTTAGGGTTATGTTTAGGGTTGGGTTTAAGGTTAGGGTTAGGGTTTGGGTAAGGGTAAGGGTTAGCTTTAGGGTTAGGGTTAGGGAAATGTTTAGGGTTAGGGTTATGGTGAGGGTTAGGGTTAGGGTTAGGGTTAGGTTTAGGGTAAGGGTTATGGTTTAGGGCTAGGGTAAGGGTTAGGGTGAGGTTTAGGGTTAGGGTAAGGTAAGGTTAAGGGTTAGGTTTAGGTTTAAGGTTAGGTTTAGGGTTAGGTTTAGAGATAAGGTTAGGGTTAGGGTTGGGGTAAGGGTAAGGGTTAGGGTTAGGTTTAGGTTTAGGGTTAGGGTAAGAGTAAGGTTTAGTGTCAGGGTTAGGGTTAGGGTTAGGGTTAGGGTTAGGGTTAAGGTAAGGGTAAGGGTTAGAGTTAGGTTTAGGGTTAGGGTTAGGGTTAGGTTTATGGTTAGGGTAATGGTTAGGGATAGGGTTAGGTTTAGATAAGGGTAAGTGTTAGGGTTAGGGTTAGGGTTAGGTTTAGTCTTCGGGTTAGGGTTAGGGTTAGGGTTAGGGAAAGGGTAAGGGTTAGGGTTCGGGTTAGGGTTAGGGTAAGGAACAGGGTTAATCTTAGGCTTAGGGTAAGAGTTAGGGTTAGGGTGATGGTTAGCGTTAAGGTTAGGGTTAGGGTTAGGATAAGGGTAAGTGTTGGGTTTGGGGTTAGGGTTAGTGTAAGGGTTAGAGTTTGGTTTAGGGTTAGGGGTAGGTTTAGGGTTAGGGAAAGGGTAAGGGTTAGGGTTAGGATTAGTGTAAGGTAGGGTTAGGGTTAGAGTTAGGGTTTGGTAAGGGTAAGGTTTACCGTTAGGGTTAGGGTTAGGGTTAAGGTAGGGTAAGGATTAAGGTTATAGTTAGGGTTAGGGTTAGGGTAAGTGTTAGTGTTAGGGTTAGGGTTAGGGTTAGGTTTAGGGTTAGGGTTAGGGTTAGGGTTAGGATTAGGGTTAGGTTTAGGGTTAGGTTTAGAGTAAGGATAAGTGTTAGGGTTATGTTTAGGGTTGGGTTTAAGGTTAGGGTTAGCGTTTGGGTAAGGGTAAGGGTTAGGTTTGGGGTTAGGGTTAGGGAAATGGTTAGGGTTAGGGTTAGGCTGAGGGTTAGGGTTAGGCTTAGGGTTAGGTTTAGGGTAAGGGTTAGGGTTTGGTTAGGTTTAGGGTAAGGGTTAGGGTTAGGTTAAGGGTAAGGGTTAGGGTTAGGGTTAGATTTAGATGAAGGTTTAGGGTTAGGGTTAGGGTTTAGGTTTCAGGTTCGGGTTACGGTAAGGGTTAGGGTCAGGGTTAGGGTTAGGGTTAGTTTTAGGGTAGGTTTAAGAGTTAGGGTTAGGGTTAGGTTTAGGGAAAGGGTAAGGGTTAGGGTTAGGGTTTGGTTTTGGGTTCGGGTAAGGATTAGGTTTCGGGTTAGTGTTATGGTAAGGGTTAGGGTTAGGATTAGGGTTAGATTTAAGGTTAGGGTTAGGAAAGGGGAAGGGTAAAGGTTAGGGTTAGGGTTAGGGGTTAGAGTTAAGGTTAGAGCTAGTGTTAGGGTTAGGGTTAATTTTAGGTGTCGGGATAGGGTTAGGGTAGGTTAAGGGTAAGTGTTAGGGTTAGGGTTAGGGTTAGGGATAGGATAAGGATGAAGGTTAGGGTTACGGTTACGGTTAGGTTTAGGTTTAGGTGTTAGGGTTAGGGTTAGGGTTAGGGTTATGGGTTAGGGTTAGGTTTAGGGTTAGGTTTAGAGTTGGCATTAAGATTAGGGTTAGGGTAAGGGTAAGTGTTAGTGTTAGGTTTAGGGTTAGGATTAGGGTAAGCGTTAGGGTTAGGGTTAGGGTTAGGTTTAGAGTTGGGATTAAGATTAGGGTTAGGGTTAGGGTAAGGGTAAAGGTAGGATTAGTGTTAGGGTTAGGGTAAAGTTTAGGGTTAGGGTTAGGGTTAGGGTAGGGGTTAGGGTAAATGTAAGTGTTAGGGTTAGGAATAGGGTTAGGGTTAGGGTTAGGGTTAGGTTTAGGGTTAGGGTTAGGGGAAGGGGAAGGGTTAATGTAAGATTTAGGGTTAAGGTTAGGGTTAGGGGAAGGGTAAGGTTTAAGTTTGGTTAGGGTTAGGGTTAGAGTATGGGTTAGGTTAGGGTTAGGGTTAGGTTTAGGGTTAGGGTTAGGGTAACTGTAAGGGTTAGGCTTAAGGTTAGGGTTAGGTTTAGGGCTAGGGTAAGGGTAAGGGTTAGGGTTAGGTTTAGGGTTAGGGTAGGGTAAGGTTAAGGGTTAGGTTTAGGTTTAAGGTTAGGTTTAGGGTTAGGTTTAGAGATAAGGTTAGGGTTAGGGTTGGGGTAAGGCTAAGGGTTAGGGTTAGGTTTAGGATTAGGGTTAGGGTTAGGGTAAGGGGAAGGGTTAATGTAAGATTTAGGGTTAAGGTTAGGGTTAGGGGAAGGGTAAGGTTTAGGTTTGGTTAGGGTTAGGGTTAGAGTATGGGTTAGGTTAGGGTTAGGGTTAGGTTTAGGGTTAGGGTTAGGGTTAGGGTAAGTGTAAGGGTTAGGCTTAAGGTTAGGGTTAGGTTTAGGGCTAGGGTAAGGGTAAGGGTTAGGGTTAGGTTTAGGTTTAGGGTAGGGTAAGGTTAAGGGTTAGGTTTAGGTTTAAGGTTAGGTTTAGGGTTAGGTTTAGAGATAAGGTTAGGGTTAGGGTTGGGGTAAGGGTAAGGGTTAGGGTTAGGTTTAGGTTTAGGGTTAGGGTAAGAGTAAGGTTTAGTGTCAGGGTTAGGGTTAGGGTTAGGTTTAGGGTTAGGGTTAGGGTAAGGGTAAGGGTTAGAGTTAGGGTTAGGGTTAGGGTTAGGGTTAGGTTTATGGTTAGGGTAAGGGTTAGGGATAGGGTTAGGTTTAGATAAGGGTAAGTGTTAGGGTTAGGGTTAGGGTTAGGTTTAGTCTTCGGGTTAGGGTTAGGGTTAGGGTTAGGGAAAGGGTAAGGGTTAGGGTTAGGGTTAGGGTTAGGGTAAGGAACAGGGTTAATCTTAGGCTTAGGGTAAGAGTTAGGGTTAGGGTGATGGTTAGCGTTAAGGTTAGGGTTACGGTTAGGATAAGGGTAAGGGTTGGGTTTGGGGTTAGGGTTAGTGTAAGGGTTAGAGTTTGGTTTAGGGTTAGGGGTAGGTTTAGGGTTAGGGAAAGGGTAAGGGTTAGGGTTAGGATTAGTGTTAGGGTTAGGGTTAAGGTTAGGGTTAGGGTTAGGGTAAGGGTACGGGTAAGGGTTAGGGTTAGGGGTAGGGGTAGGGGTAGTTTTAGGGTTAGGGTTAGAGTTAGGGTTTGGTAAGGGTAAGGTTTACCGTTAGGGTTAGGGTTAGGGTTAAGGTAGGGTAAGGATTAAGGTTATAGTTAGGGTTAGGGTTAGGGTAAGGGTTATTGTTAGGGTTAGGGTTAGGGTTAGGTTTAGGGTTAGGGTTAGGGTAAGGGTAAGGGTTTGGGTTAGGGTTAGGTTTAGAGTTAGGGTTAGGGTTAGGGTAAGGGTAGGGGTTAGGTTTAGGGTGAGGGTTAGGGTAAGGGTTAGGGTTAGGTTTAGGGTTAGGGTTAGAGTAAGGATAAGGGTTAGGGTTATGTTTAGGGTTGGGTTTAAGGTTAGGGTTAGGGTTTGGGTAAGGGTAAGGGTTAGGTTTGGGGTTAGGGTTAGGGAAATGGTTAGGGTTAGTGTTAGGGTGAGGGTTAGGGTTAGGGTTAGGGTTAGGTTTAGGGTAAGGGTTAGGGTTAGGTTAAGGGTAAGGGTTAGGGTTAGGGTTAGATTTAGGTGAAGGTTTAGGGTTAGGGTTAGGGTTTAGGTTTCAGGTTCGGGTTACGGTAAGGGTTAGGGTCAGGGTTAGGGTTAGGGTTAGTTTTAGGGTATGGGTAAGAGTTAGGGTTAGGGTTAGGTTTAGGGAAAGTGTAAGGGTTAGGGTTAGGGTTTGGTTTAGGGTTCGGGTAAGGATTAGGTTTCGGGTTAGTGTTACGGTAAGGCTTAGGGTTAGGGTTAGGGTTAGCATTAAGGTTAGGGTTAGGAAAGGGGAAGGGTAAATGTTAGGGTTAGGGTTAGGGGTTAGAGTTAAGTTTAGAGTTAGTGTTAGGGTTAGGGTTAATTTTAGGTGTAGGGTTAGGGTTAGGATAGGTTAAGGGTAAGTGTTAGGGTTAGGGTTAGGGTTAGGGATAGGATAAGGGTGAAGGTTAGGGTTACGGTTACGGTTAGGTTTAGGTTTAGGTGTTAGGGTTATGGTTAGGGTTAGGGTTATGGGTTAGGGTTAGGGTTAAGGTTAGGTTTAGAGTTGGCATTAAGATTAGGGTTAGGGTAAGGGTAAGTGTTAGTGTTAGGTTTAGGGTTAGGATTAGGGTAAGCGTTAGGGTTAGGGTTAGGGTTAGGTTTAGAGTTGGGATTAAGATTAGGGTTAGGGTTAGGGTTAGGGTTAGGGTTAGGGTAAGGGTAAGGGTAGGGTTAGCGTTAGGGTTAGGGTAAAGTTTAGGGTTAGGGTTAGGGTTAGGGTAGGGGTTAGGGTAAATGTAAGTGTTAGGGTTAGGAATAGGATTAGGGTTAGGTTTAGGGTTAGGTTTAGGGTTAGGGTTAGGGGAAGGGGAAGGGTTAATGTAAGATTTAGGGTTAAGGTTAGGGTTAGGGGAAGGGTAAGGTTTACGTTTGGTTAGGGCTAGGGTTAGAGTATGGGTTAGGTTAGCGTTAGGGTTAGGTTTAGGGTTAGGGTTAGGGTAACTGTAAGGGTTAGGCTTAAGGTTAGGGTTAGGTTTAGGGCTAGGGTAAGGGTAAGGGTTAGGGTTAGGTTTAGGGTTAGGGTAGGGTAAGGTTAAGGGTTAGGTTTTGGTTTAAGGTTAGGTTTAGGGTTAGGTTTAGAGATAAGGTTAGGGTTAGGGTTGGGGTAAGGCTAAGGGTTAGGGTTAGGTTTAGGGTTAGGGTTAGGGTTAGGGTAAGGGGAAGGGTTAATGTAAGATTTAGGGTTAAGGTTAGGGTTAGGGGAAGGGTAAGGTTTAGGTTTGGTTAGAGTTAGGGTTAGAGTATGGGTTAGGTTAGGGTTAGGGTTAGGTTTAGGGTTAGGGTTAGGGTTAGGGTAAGTGTAAGGGTTAGGCTTAAGGTTAGGGTTAGGTTTAGGGCTAGGGTAAGGGTAAGGGTTAGGGTTAGGTTTAGGGTTAGGGTAGGGTAAGGCTAAGGGTTAGGTTTAGGTTTAAGGTTAGGTTTAGGGTTAGGTTTAGAGATAAGGTTAGGGTTAGGGTTGGGGTAAGGGTAAGGGTTAGGGTTAGGTTTAGGTTTAGGGTTAGGGTAAGAGTAAGGTTTAGTGTCAGGGTTAGGGTTAGGGTTAGGGTTAGGGTTAGGGTTAGGGTAAGGGTTAGAGTTAGGGTTAGGGTTAGGGTTAGGGTTAGGTTTATGGTTAGGGTAAGGGTTAGGGATAGGGTTAGGTTTAGATAAGTGTAAGTGTTAGGGTTAGGGTTAGGGTTAGGTTTAGTCTTCGGGTTAGGGTTAGGGTTAGGGTTAGGGAAAGGGTAAGGGTTAGGGTTAGGGTTAGGGTTAGGGTAAGGAACAGGGTTAATCTTAGGCTTAGGGTAAGAGTTAGGGTTAGGGTGAGGGTTAGCGTTAAGGTTAGGGTTTGGGTTAGGATAAGGGTAAGGGTTGGGTTTGGGGTTAGGGTCAGTGTAAGGGTTAGAGTTTGGTTTAGGGTTAGGGGTAGGTTTAGGGTTAGGGAAAGGGTAAGGGTTAGGGTTAGGATTAGTGTTAGGGTTAGGGTTAAGGTTAGGGTTAGGGTTAGGGTAAGGGTAAGGGTAAGGGTTAGGGTTAGGGGTAGGGGTAGGGGTAGTTTTAGGGTTAGGGTTAGAGTTAGGGTTAGGGTAAGCGTAAGGTTTACCGTTAGGGTTAGGGTTAGGGTTAAGGTAGGGTAAGGATTAAGGTTGTAGTTAGGGTTAGGGTTAGTGTAAGGGTTAGTGTTAGGGTTAGGGTTAGGGTTAGGTTTAGGTTTAGGGTTAGGGAAAGGGTAAGGGTTAGGGTTAGGGTTAGGGTTATGGTAAGGAACAGGGTTAATCTTAGGCTTAGGGTAAGAGTTAGGGTTAGGGTGAGGGTTAGCGTTAAGGTTAGGGTTTGGGTTAGGATAAGGGTAAGGGTTGGGTTTGGGGTTAGGGTTAGTGTAAGGGTTAGAGTTTGGTTTAGGGTTAGGGGTAGGTTTAGGGTTAGGGAAAGGGTAAGGGTTAGGGTTAGGATTAGTGTTAGGGTTAGGGTTAAGGTTAGGGTTAGGGTTAGGGTAAGTGTAAGGGTAAGGGTTAGGGTTAGGGGTAGGGGTAGGGGTAGTTTTAGGGTTAGGGTTAGAGTTAGGGTTAGGGTAAGCGTAAGGTTTACCGTTAGGGTCAGGGTTAGGGTTAAGGTAGGGTAAGGATTAAGGTTGTAGTTAGGGTTAGGGTTAGTGTAAGGGTTAGTGTTAGTGTTAGGGTTATGGTTAGGTTTAGGGTTAGGGTTAGGTTAAGGGTAAGGGTTAGGGTTAGGGTTAGATTTAGGTGAAGGTTTAGGGTTAGGGTTAGGGTTTAGGTTTCAGGTTCGGCTTACGGTAAGGGTTAGGGTCAGGGTTAGGGTTAGGGTTAGTTTTAGGGTAGGGGAAGGGTTAGGGTTAGGGTTAGGTTTAGGGAAAGGGTAAGGGTTAGGGTTAGGGTTTGGTTTAGGGTTCGGGTAAGGATTAGGTTTCGGGTTAGTGTTACGGTAAGGGTTAGGGTTAGGGTTAGGGTTAGCATTAAGGTTAGGGTTAGGAAAGGGGAAGGGTAAAGGTTAGGGTTAGGGTTAGGGCTTAGAGTTAAGGTTAGAGTTAGTGTTAGGGTTAGGGTTAATTTTAGGTGTAGGGTTAGGGTTAGGGTAGGTTAAGGGTAAGTGTTAAGGTTAGGGTTAGGGTTAGGGATAGGATAAGGGTGAAGGTTAGGGTTACGGTTACGGTTAGGTTTAGGTTTAGGTGTTAGGGTTAGGGTTAGGGTTAGGGTTAGGTTAGGGTTAGGATTTGGGTTAGGTTTGGGTTAGGTTTAGGCTTAGGGTTAGGGTTAGGGTTATCGTTAGTGTAAGGGTAAGGGTTAGGGTTAGGTTTAGGATTTAGGGTTATGGTTAGGGTTAGGGTTAGGGGTTAGGGGTAGGGTTAGGGTTAGGTTTATAGTTGGAATTAAGATTAGGGTTAGGGTTAGGGTTAGGGTTAGGGTTAGGGTTAGGGTTAGGGTTAGGGTAACTGTAAGGGTTAGGCTTAAGGTTAGGGTTAGGTTTAGGGCTAGGGTAAGGGTAAGGGTTAGGGTTAGGTTTAGGGTTAGGGTAGGGTAAGGTTAAGGGTTAGGTTTTGGTTTAAGGTTAGGTTTAGGGTTAGGTTTAGAGATAAGGTTAGGGTTAGGGTTGGGGTAAGGCTAAGGGTTAGGGTTAGGGTTAGGGTTAGGGTTAGGGTTAGGGTAAGGGGAAGGGTTAATGTAAGATTTAGGGTTAAGGTTAGGGTTAGGGGAAGGGTAAGGTTTAGGTTTGGTTAGAGTTAGGGTTAGAGTATGGGTTAGGTTAGGGTTAGGGTTAGGTTTAGGGTTAGGGTTAGGGTTAGGGTAAGTGTAAGGGTTAGGCTTAAGGTTAGGGTTAGGTTTAGGGCTAGGGTAAGGGTAAGGGTTAGGGTTAGGTTTAGGGTTAGGGTAGGGTAAGGTTAAGGGTTAGGTTTAGGTTTAAGGTTAGGTTTAGGGTTAGGTTTAGAGATAAGGTTAGGGTTAGGGTTGGGGTAAGGGTAAGGGTTAGGGTTAGGTTTAGGTTTAGGGTTAGGGTAAGAGTAAGGTTTAGTGTCAGGGTTAGGGTTAGGGTTAGGGTTAGGGTTAGGGTTAGGGTAAGGGTTAGAGTTAGGGTTAGGGTTAGGGTTAGGGTTAGGTTTATGGTTAGGGTAAGGGTTAGGGATAGGGTTAGGTTTAGATAAGTGTAAGTGTTAGGGTTAGGGTTAGGGTTAGGTTTAGTCTTCGGGTTAGGGTTAGGGTTAGGGTTAGGGAAAGGGTAAGGGTTAGGGTTAGGGTTAGGGTTAGGGTAAGGAACAGGGTTAATCTTAGGCTTAGGGTAAGAGTTAGGGTTAGGGTGAGGGTTAGCGTTAAGGTTAGGGTTTGGGTTAGGATAAGGGTAAGGGTTGGGTTTGGGGTTAGGGTTAGTGTAAGGGTTAGAGTTTGGTTTAGGGTTAGGGGTAGGTTTAGGGTTAGGGAAAGGGTAAGGGTTAGGGTTAGGATTAGTGTTAGGGTTAGGGTTAAGGTTAGGGTTAGGGTTAGGGTAAGGGTAAGGGTAAGGGTTAGGGTTAGGGGTAGGGGTAGGGGTAGTTTTAGGGTTAGGGTTAGAGTTAGGGTTAGGGTAAGCGTAAGGTTTACCGTTAGGGTTAGGGTTAGGGTTAAGGTAGGGTAAGGATTAAGGTTGTAGTTAGGGTTAGGGTTAGTGTAAGGGTTAGTGTTAGGGTTAGGGTTAGGGTTAGGTTTAGGTTTAGGGTTAGGGAAAGGGTAAGGGTTAGGGTTAGGGTTAGGGTTATGGTAAGGAACAGGGTTAATCTTAGGCTTAGGGTAAGAGTTAGGGTTAGGGTGAGGGTTAGCGTTAAGGTTAGGGTTTGGGTTAGGATAAGGGTAAGGGTTGGGTTTGGGGTTAGGGTTAGTGTAAGGGTTAGAGTTTGGTTTAGGGTTAGGGGTAGGTTTAGGGTTAGGGAAAGGGTAAGGGTTAGGGTTAGGATTAGTGTTAGGGTTAGGGTTAAGGTTAGGGTTAGGGTTAGGGTAAGTGTAAGGGTAAGGGTTAGGGTTAGGGGT
>JANJXV010000676.1:157500-220000 GCA_024803745.1 Megascapheus bottae | reverse complement strand
TTAGGGCTAGGGTAAGGGTAAGGGTTAGGGTTAGGTTTAGGGTTAGGGTAGGGTAAGGTTAAGGGTTAGGTTTAGGTTTAAGGTTAGGTTTAGGGTTAGGTTTAGAGATAAGGTTAGGGTTAGGGTTGGGGTAAGGGTAAGGGTTAGGGATAGGTTTAGGGTTAGGGTTAGGGTAAGAGTAAGGTTTAGTGTCAGGGTTAGGGTTAGGTTTAGGGGTAGGGTTAGGGTTAGGTAAGGGTTAGGGTTAAGGTTAGGGTTAGGGTTAGGTTTAGGGTCGGGTTAGGGTTAGGGTAAATTTAAGGGTTAGCGTTAGGATTAGGGTTAGGGTTACGTTAACGGATAGGGTTAGGGTTAGGGTTAGGGTTAGGGTAAGGATTAGGTTTACGGTTAGGGTTAGGTTTAGGGTAAGGGTAAGGGTAAAGTTTAGGGTTAGGGTTAGGGTTAGGGTAAGGGTAAGGGTTAGGGTTAGGGTTAGGGTTAGGGTTAGGGTTAGGGTAAGGGTTAGGGTTAGGTTGAGAGTCAGGGTTAGGGTAAGGCTAAGTGTTAGGTTTAGGGTTAGGGTTAGGTTTAGGGTTAGGGTTAGGGTAAGGGTAAGGTTTCGGGTTAGGGTTAGGGTTACGGTTAAAGTTGAAGTTAGGGTTAGGGTCAGGGTTAGGGTAAGCGTTAGGGTAAGAGTTAGGGTCAGGTTTAGGGTTAGGGTTAGAGTTAGGGTTAGGGTTAGGATAAGGGTAAGGGTTAGGTGTAGGGTTAGGGTTAGGTTTAGGGGAAGGGTTAGGGTTAGGGTTAGGGTTAGTTTTGGGGTTAGGGTTAGTGTTAGGTTAAGGGTTAGGGTTAGGGGTTAGAGTTAGGGTTAGGGTTAGGGTAAGGGTTAGGGTTAAGGTTAGGGTAAGTTTTAGAGTTAGGGTTAGGGTTATGGTTAGGGTTAGGATTAGGGTAAGGATTAGGATTAGGGTTAGGGTTAGGTTAAGGGTAAGGGCTAGGATGAGCGTTAGGTTTAGGTTTAGAGTTAGGGTTAGGTTTAGGTTAAAGGTAAGGGGTAGGGTTAAGGTTAGGGTTAGGTTTAGTTTTAGGGTTAGGGTTTGGGTTAAGTGTAGGGTAAGGGTAAGGGTTAGGGTTAGGATTAGGCTTAGGTTTAGGATAAGGGTTAGGTTAGGGTTAGGGTTAGGTTTAGGTTTAGGGTTAGGGTTAGGATAAGGGTAAGTTTTAAGGTTAGGGTTAGGGTTAGGTTTAGAGTTTGGGTTAAGGTTAGGGTTAGGGTAAAGGTTAGGGTTAGGGTTAGGGTTAGGGTTAGGTTTAGGGTTAGGTTTAGGGATAGGGTTAGGGTTAGGGTTAGGGTTGGGGTTAAGATTAGGGTTAGGGTGAGGGTAAGGGTAAGGGTTAAGGTTAGGGTTAGTGTTAGGTTAAGGGTAAGGTTTAGGTTTAGGGTTAGGGTTAGGGTTAGGGGCTAGGGTTATGGCTAGTGTTAGGGTTAGGGGTTAGTTTTAGGGTTAGGTTTATAGTTGGGGTTAGAATTAGGGTTAGTGTTATGGTGAAGGTAAGTGTTATTGTTAGGGTTAGGGTTAGGGTTAGGGTTAGGCTTAGTGTAGGGTTAGGGTTAGGTTTAGGTTTGGGGTTAAGATTAGGGTTAGGGTGAGGGTAAGGGTAAGGGTTAGGGTTAGGTTTTGTGTTAGGTTTAGTGTTTAGGTTAAGGTTAAAGGTTAGGTTTAGGGTTAAGTTTAGGTGTAGCGTTAGGGTTAGAGTTAAGGTTAGGGTTAGGGTTGGGGTAAGGGTAAGGGTTAGGGTTAGGGTTAGGTTAGGGTTAGGGTTAGGGTGAGGGTAAGGGTTAGGGTTAGGGTTAGGTTTAGGGTTCGGGTTAGGGTTAGGGTTAGGGTTAGGGTTAGGGTAAGTTTATGTGTTAGGGTTAGGATTAGGGTTAGTGTTATGGTTAGCGTTAGGGTAAGGGTAAGGGTTAGGGTTAGGGTTTAGGTAAGGGTAAGGATTAGGGTTAGGGTTAGATTTAGGGTTAGCTTTAGGGTAAGGGTTAGGGTTAGCTTTAGGGTAAGGGTTGGTTTAGGGTTAGGGTTAGGGTTAGGGTTAAGGTTAGGGTTAGGGTAAGGGTTAGGGTTAGGGTTAGGTTTATGTTTAGGGTCAGGTTAAGGGTGAGGGTTAGGGTTAGGGTTAGTGTTAGGTTTAGTGTTTAGGTTAAGGTTAAGGTTAGGGTAAGGGTTAGTGTTAGATTTAGGGTAAGGGTAAGGGTAAGTTTTAGTTTTAGGGTTAGGGTTAGGGTTAGGGTTAGGGTAACGGTAAGGGTGAGGGTTATGGTTTGGTTTAGGGTTAGGGATAGGGCAAGGGTTAGGGTTAAGGTTAGGGTCAGGGTAGGGGTTAGGGTAAGGTTAAGTGTTAGGCTTAGGGTTATGGTTATGGTTAGGGTTAGGGGTTAGGGTTAGGGTTAGGTTTAGAGTTGGCATTAAGATTAGGGTTAGGGTTAGGGTAAGGGTAAGTGTTAGTGTTAGGTTTAGGGTTAGGATTAGGGTAAGCGTTAGGGTTAGGGTTAGGGTTAGGTTTAGATTTGGGATTAAGATTAGGGTTAGGGTTGGGGTAAGGGTAGGGTTAGCGTTAGGGTTAGGGTAGGTTTAGGATTAGGGTTAGGGTTAGGGTAGGGGTTAGCGTTAGTGTAAGGGTTAGGTTTAGGAATAGGGTTAGGGTTACGGTTAGGTTTAGGTTTAGGGTTAGGGTTAGGGTAAGGGGAAGGGTTAGGGTAAGAGTTAGGGTTAAGGTTAGGGTTAGGGGAAGGGTAAGGTTTAGGTTTGTTTAGGATTAGGGTTAGAGTAAGGGTTAGGTTAGGGTTAGGGTTAGGGTAAGTGTAAGTGTTAGGCTTAAGGTTAGGGTTAGGTTTAGGGCTAGGGTAAGGGTAAGGGTTAGGGTTAGGTTTAGGGTTAGGGTAGGGTAAGGTTAAGGGTTAGGTTTAGGTTTAAGGTTAGGTTTAGGGTTAGGTTTAGAGATAAGGTTAGGGTTAGGGTTGGGGTAAGGGTAAGGGTTAGGGATAGGTTTAGGGTTAGGGTTAGGGTAAGAGTAAGGTTTAGTGTCAGGGTTAGGGTTAGGTTTAGGGGTAGGGTTAGGGTTAGGTAAGGGTTAGGGTTAAGGTTAGGGTTAGGGTTAGGTTTAGGGTCGGGTTAGGGTTAGGGTAAATTTAAGGGTTAGCGTTAGGATTAGGGTTAGGGTTACGTTAACGGATAGGGTTAGGGTTAGGGTTAGGGTTAGGGTAAGGATTAGGTTTACGGTTAGGGTTAGGTTTAGGGTAAGGGTAAGGGTAAAGTTTAGGGTTAGGGTTAGGGTTAGGGTAAGGGTAAGGGTTAGGGTTAGGTTTAGTGTAAGGGTTAGGTTTAGGGTTAGGGTTAGGGTGAGAGTTAGGGTTAGGTTAGGTTAATTGTAAGGGTTAGGTTTAGGGTTAGGGTTAGGGTTTGACTGAGGGTTAGGGTAAGGGTTAGGTTTAGGCATTAGGGTTAGGTTTTGGGTAAGATTTAGGGTTAGTGATAGGGTTAGAGATAGGGTAAGGGTTACTGTTAGGGTTAGGGTTAGGGTTAGGGTAAGGGTTAAGGTTAGGTTGAGAGTCATGGTTAGGGTAAGGATAAGTGTTAGGGTTAGGGTTAGGCTTAGGTTTAGGGTTAGGGTTAGGTAAGGGTAAGCGTTAGAATTAGGGTTAGGGTTAGGTTTAGGGTTAGTTTTAGGGTAAGGGTAAGGTTTAGGGTTAGGGATAGGGTTAAAGTTGAGGTTAGGGTTAGGGTAAGGGTTAGGGTAAGGGTTAGGGTAAGAGTTAGGTTTAGGTTTATGTTTAGGGTTAGAGTTAGGGTTAGGTTTAGGGAAAGGGTAAGTGTTAGGTTTAGAGATAGGGTTAGGGTTAGTGTAAGGGTAAGTGTTAGGGATAGATTTAGGGTTAGGTTTAGGGGTAGGGTTAGGATTAGGGTAAGGGTAAGGTTAGTTTTACGGTTAGGTTTAGGGTTACGGTAAGGCTAAATGTTAGGGTTAGGGTTAGGGTTAGGGTAAGGGTTAGGGTTAGGGTTAGGGTTAGGATAAGCGTTAGGGTTAGGGTTAGGGTTAGGGTAAGGGTTAAGGTTTGGGTTAGGGTTAGGTTAAGGGTTAGGGTTAGGTGTTAGAGATAGGGTTAGGTTTAGGGTTGGGGTTAGGGTTAGGATAAGTTTAAGGGTTAGGGTTACGGTTAGGGTTAGGTTGAGGGTTAGGGTAAGGGTAAGGGTTAGGGTTAGGTTTAGGGTTAGGGTTAGGGTAAGGTTAAGGGTTAGGGTTAGGGTTAAGGTTAGGTGTAGCGTTAGGGTTAGAGTTAAGGTTAGGGTTAGGGAAGGGGTAAGGTTAAGGGTTAGGTTTAGGTTAGGGTTAGGGTTAGAGTTAGGGTTAGGGTAAGGGTTAGGGTTAAGGTTAGGGTTAGGTTAGGTTTAGGGTTCGGGTTAGGGTTAGGGTTAGGGTTATGGTAAGGTTATGTTTTAGGGTTAGGTTTAGGGTTAGGGTTATGGTTAGCGTTAGGGTAAGAGTAAGGGTTAGGGTTAGGGTTAAGGTAAGGACAAGGATTAGGGTTAGGGTTAGGGTTAGGGTTAGGTTTAGGGTGAGGGTTATGGTTAGGATTAGGGTAAGGGTAAGGTTTAGGGTTAGGGTGAGGTTTAGGTTTAAGGTTAGCGTTAGGGTAAGGGTTAGGGTTAGGGTTAGGGTTAGGTTTAGGTTTAGGGTCAGGGTAAGGGTATGGGTTAGGGTTAGGGTTAGTGTTAGGTTTAATGTTTAGGTTAAGGTTAAGGTTTCGGTAAGGGTTAGGGTTTGGTTCAGGGTAAGGGTAAGGGTAAGTTTTAGCTATAGTGCTACTGTTAGTGTTAGGGTTAGGGTAAAGGTAAGGGTGAGGGTTATGTTTATGTTTAGGGTTAGGGTTAGGGTAAGGGTTAGGGTTAGGTTTAGGGTCAGGGTAGGGGTTAGGTAAGGTTAAGTGTTAGGGTTAGGGTTAAGGTTAGGATAAGGGTAAGGGTTAGGGTTAGGGTTAGGTTTAGGGGTTAGGGTTATGTTTAGGGTTAGGGTTAGGGGTTAGGGTTAGGGTTAGGTTTAGAGTTGGGGTTAAGATTAGGGTTAGGGTTAGGGTAAGGGTAAGTGCTAGTGTTAGGTTTAGGGTTAGGGTTATGGTAAGCGTTAGGGTTAGGGTTAGGGTTAGGTTTAGGGTTGGGATTAAGATTAGGGTTAGGGTTAGGTTAAGGGTAAGGGTTAGGGTTACCGTTATGGGTAGGGTAAGGTTTACGTTTAGGGGTTGGATTAGGGTGGGGGTTAAAATAAGGGTAAGGGTTAGGGTTAGGGATAGGGTTAGGGTTAGGATTATGTTTAGGGTTAGGTTAGGGGAAGGGGAAGGGTTAGGGTAAGAGTTAGGGTTAAGGTTAGGCTTAGGGGAAGGGGAAGGTTTAGTTTGATTAGGGTTAGGGTTAGGGTTAGGGTAAGTGTTAGGTTAGGGTTAGGGTTAGGTTTAGTGTTAGGGTTAGGTTTAGGGTAAGGGTAAGTGTTAGGCTTTAGGTTAGGGTTAGGTTTAGGGCTAGGGTATGGGTAAGTGTTAGGGTTAGGTTTAGGGTTAGGGTTAGGGTAAGGTTAAGGGTTAGGTTTAGGTTTAAGGTTAGGTTTAGGGTTAGGGTTAGAGCTAAGGTTAGGGTTAGGTTTGGGGTAAGGGTTAGGGTTAGGTTTAGGGTTAGGGTTAGGGTAAGGGTAAGGTTTAGTGTCAGGGTTAGGGTTAGGTTTAGGGTTAGGGTTAGGGTTAGGATAAGGGTTAGGGTTAAGGTTAGGGTTAGGGTTAGGTTTAGGGTCGGGTAAGGGTTAGGGTAAATTTAAGGGTTAGGGTTAGGATTAGGGTTAGGGTTACCTTAACGGTTAGGGTTAGGGTTAGGGTTAGTGTTAGGGTAAGGATTAGGTTTAGGGTTAGGGTTAGGGTTAGGGTAAGGGTAAGGGTAAAGTTTAGGGTTAGGGTTAGGGTTAGGGTAAGGGTAAGGATTAGGGTTAGGGTTAGGGTAAGGGTTAGGGTTAGGGTTAGGTTTAGGGTTAGAGTTAGGGTTAGGTTAGGTTAAGGGTAAGGGTTAGGGTTAGGGTTATGGTTTGGCTGAGGGTTAGGGTAAGGGTTAGGGTTAGGGGTTAGGGTTAGGTTTTGGGTAAGGGTTAGGCTTAGTGTTAGCATTAGGGACAGGGTAAGGGTTACTGTTAGGCTTAGGGTTAGGGTTAGGGTAAGGGTTAGGGTTAGGTTGAGAGTCAGGGTTAGGGTAAGGGTAAGTGTTAGGGTTAGGGCTAGGGTTAGGTTTAGGGTTAGGGTTAGGGTAAGGGTAAGCGTTAGCGTTAGGGTTAGGGTTAAAGTTGAGGGTAGGGTTATGGTAAGGGTTAGTGTAAGAGTTAGGGTTAGGTTTATGGTTAGGGTTAGAGTTAGGTGTAGGGTTAGGGTTAGGGTAAGGGTTAGGGTTAGGGTTAGGGTTAGGTTCAGGGTTAGGTTTCGGGGTTAGAGTTAGGGTTAGAGTTAGGGTAAGGTTTAGGGTTAGGGTTAGGGTTAGGGTAACTGTTAGCGTTAGGGTTAGGTTTAGGGTTAGGGTTAGGGTTAGGTTAAAGGTAAGGGGTAGGGTTAAGGTTAGGGTTAGTTTTAGGGTTAGGGTTAGGGTTAGGTTTAGGGTAAGGGTAAGGGTAAGGGTTAGGGTGAGGATTATTTTTAGGTTTAGGATAAGGGTTGGGTTAGGGTTATGGTTAGGGTTAGGTTTAGGGTTAGGGTTAGGTAATTGTAAGGTTTAGGGTTATGGTTAGGGTATATTTAGAGTTTGGGTTAAATTTAGGGTAAGGGTTAGGGTTAGGGTTAGGTTTAGGGTTAGGTTTAGGGTTAGGGTTAGGGTTACTGTTAATGTAAGGGTATGTGTTAGGGTTAGGGTTAGGGTTAGGGGTTAGGGTTAGCGTTAGTGTTAGGTTTAGGGTTGGGCTTAGGGTTAGGGTTAGGGTTATGGCAAGGGGAAATGTTAGTGTTAGTGTTATGTTTAGGGTTAGGGTAAGGGTTAGTTCTAGGATAAGGGTTAGGGTTAAGGTTAGGGTTAGGGTTAGGGTAAGGTTTAGGGTTAGGGTTAGGGTTAGGGTAAGTGTTAGGCTTAGGGTTAGGGTTAGGGTTAGGGTAAGGGTTAGGGTTAGAGTTAGGATTAGGGTAAGGTTAAGGGTTAGGGTTAGGGTTAGGTATAGGGTTAGGGTTAGGGTTAGGGTAATGTAAGGGTTAGGGTTAAGGTTAGGGTTAGGTTTAGCCTTAGGGTTAGGGTTAGGGTAAGGGTAAGGGTTAGGTTTAGGATTGGGGTTATGGGTAGGGTCAGGGTTAAGGTTAGGATTAGGATTAGATTTAGGGTTAGGGTTAGGGTAAGGGTAAGGTTTAGGGTTAGTGTTAGGTTTAGGGTTTAGGTTAAGGTTAGGGTTAGGGTAAGGATTAGGGTTAGGTTTAGGGTTAGGGTAAGGTTTAGGGTTAGGGTTAGGCTTAGGGTAAGGGTAAGCGTAAGGGTTATGGTTAGGGTTAGCGTTAGGTTTAGGATTAGGGTAAGGGTAAGGGTTAGGGTTAGGGTTAGATTAGGGTAAGGGTTAGGGTTAGGGTTAGGTTTAGGGTAGGGGTTAGGATATGGTTAAGTGTTCTGGTTAGGCGTAGGGTTAGGATAAGGGTAAGGGTCACTGTTAGGGTTAGGGTTAGGGGTTAGTGTTATGGTTAGGGTTAGGGTTAGGGGATAGGGTTAGGGTTAGGGTTAGGTTTAGGGTTGGGATTAGTGTTAGGGTTACGGTTATGGCAAGGGTAAATGTTAGTGTAAGTATTAGGGTTAGGGTAAGGGTAAGGGTTAGGGTTACGGTTAGGTTTAGGGTTGGGGTAAGGGTTAGGTTTAGGGTTAGGGTTAGTTTTAGGGTAAGGGTAAGTGTTAGGGTTAGGGTTAGTGTTAGGGTAAGGTTTAGGGTTAGGGTTAGGGTAAGTGTTAGGGTTAGGGTTAGGTTTAGGATAAGGGTTAGGATTAGGGTTAGGGTTAGGGTAAGGGTAAGGGTTAGGGGTAAGGTTAGGGTTAGGGTTAGGGTTAGGGTTAGGGTTAGGGTTAGGGTTAGGTTAAGGGTTAGGATAAAGTTAGGGTTAGGGTTAGGGTTAGGGTTAGGGTAAGGGTAAGGTTTAGGGTTAGGGTTAGGGTAAGGGTTAGGGTTAGGGTTAGTGTTAGGGTTAGAGTTAGGTTTAGGGTTAGGTTTAGGTTAAGGATAATTGTTAGGTTAGGGTTAGGATTTGGGTTAGGGTTAGGGTAAGGTTTAGGCTTAGTGGTTAGGGTTAGGTTTAGTGTAATTGTAGGGTTAATGTTAGGGTTAGAGTTAGGGTAAGGATTAGGGTTAGGTTTAGGGTTAGGGTTAGAGTTAGGTTTAGGGTTAGGTTTAGGTTAAGGATAAGGGTTAGGTTAGGGTTAGGATTTGGGTTAGGGTTAGGGTAAGGTTTAGGGTTAGTGGTTAGGGTTAGGTTTAGTGTAAGGGTTAGGGTTAGTGTTAGGGTTAGGGTTAGGGTAAGGATTAGGGTTAGGATTAGGGTTAGTGTTAGGGTTAGGGTAAGGGTAAGGTTTAGGTTTAGGGTTAGGTTTAGGGTTAGGGTTAGGTTTAGGGTTAGGGTTAGGTTAAGGGTAAGTGTTAGGGTTAGAGTTAGGTTTAGAGTTAGGGAAAGGGTAAGGGTTAGGGTTAGGGTTAGATTTAGGGTTAGGGTAAGGATTAGGGTTAGGGTTAGGGTTAGGGTAAGGGTTAGGGTTAGGGTTAGGGTTAGCATTAAGGTTAGGATTAAGTTTAGGGTAAGGGTAAGGGTTAGGTTTAGTGTTAGGGTTAGGGGTTACTGTTAGGGTTAGGGTTAGGGTTAGGGTTAGGGTAAGGGTAAGGGATAGGGTTAGGGTTAGGGTAAGTGTTAGGGTTAGGTTTAGGATTAGGGTTAGGGTTAGGGTAAGTGTTAGGGTTATGTTTAGGGTTAGGGTAAGTGTTAGGGTTAGGGTTAGGGTTAGGTTTATTCTTAGGTTTAG
Source organism: Megascapheus bottae (assembly GCA_024803745.1). Taxonomy (NCBI): domain Eukaryota; kingdom Metazoa; phylum Chordata; class Mammalia; order Rodentia; family Geomyidae; genus Megascapheus; species Megascapheus bottae. The sequence continues at coordinate 210,968 of JANJXV010000676.1, read as the reverse complement.
GGTTAGGTTTAGGGTTATGGTTAGGGTAAGGGTTAGGGTTAGGGTTATTGCTAGGGTTAGGGTTAGGGTTATGGTTAGGGTTAGCGTTAGGGTAAGGGAAAGGATTAGTGTTAGGGTTAGGGTTAAGGTAAGGTTAAGGGTTAGGGTTAGGGTTAGGGTTATGCTTAGGGTAAGGGTTAGGTTTAGGTTTAGGGTAAGGGTAACGTTTAGGGTTAGGGTAAGGGTAAGGGTTAGTGTTAGGGTTAGGGTAAGGGTTACGGTTAGGGTTAGGGTTAGGGTTAGGGTAGGGTTTAGGGTAAGGGTAAGTTATAGGGTTAGGGTTACGGTTAGGGTTAGGGTAAGGGTTAGGGTTAGGGTTATGGTTAAGGTAAGGGTAAGGGTTAGGGTTAGGGTTTTGGTTAGGTTTAGGGTTATGGTTATGGTTAGGGTTAGGGTTAGGGTTAGGTTTAGGGTAAGGGTTAGGGTTAGGGCAAGGGGTAGGGTTAGGTTTAGGGTTAGGGTTAGGGTAAGGGTTAGGGTTATGGTTAGGGTTAGGGTAAGTGTTAGGGTTAGGACTAGGGTTAGGGTTAGGGTTAGGGTAAGGGTTAGGATTAAGGTTAGGGTTAGGGTAAGGGTAAGGTTTAGGGTTAGGGTAAGGATAAGGGTAAGCGTTAGGGTTAGGGTAAGTGTAAGGTTAAGGGTAAGGTTTAGGGTTAGGGTTAGGGTAAGGGTTAGGGTTAGGGTTAGGGTAAGATTTAGGGTTAGGTTTAGAGTTAGGGTAAGTGTTAGGGTTAGGGTTAGTGTTAGTGTTAGGGCAGGGTAAGGGGTAGGGTTAGGTTTAGGGTTAGGGTTAGGTTTAGGGTTAGGTTAAGGGTAAGGGTTAGGAAGAAGGTTAGGCTTAGGGTTAGTTTTAGGGTTAGGCTTAGGTTTACGGTAAAGGTAAGGGTTAGGGTTAGGATAGGGTTAGGTTTAGGGTAAGGGTTAGGAGTAGGTTATTGTTAGGGTTAGGTTTAGGTTTAGGGTTAGGGTAAGGGTAAGGGTTAGTGTTAGGTTTAGGGTTAGGTTTAGAGTTGGGGTTAATGTTAGGGTTAGGGTTAGGGTTAGGTTTATTGTTAGGTTTAGCGTTAGGGTTAGGGTTAGGTTAAGGGTATGGGTTAGTGATAGGTTTAGGGTTAGGGATAGGGTTAGCGTTAGGTTTGGGTAAGGGTTAGTGTCAGGGTTAGGGTTAAGGTAAGGGTAAGGGTTAGGGTTAGGGTTAGGGTTAGGTTCAGTGTTAGGGTTAGATTTAGGTTTAGGGTAAGGGTAAGGTTTAGGGTTAGGATTAGGGTTAGGGTAAGGGTAAGTGTTAGGGTTAGGGTTAGGGTTAGGGTAAGGGTTAGGGTAAGGTTTAGGGTTAGGGTTAGGGTTAGGGCTAGGGTAAGTGTAAGGGTTAGTTTTAGGGTTAGGGTTAGGGTAAGGGTTAGGGTTATGGTTAGGGTTATGTTTAGGGTTACGGTTAGGGTTAGGGTTAGGGTAAGGGTATGTGTTTGGGTTATGGTTAGGTTTAAGTTTAGGGTTAGGGTTAGCGTTAGGGTAAGGGTAAGGGTTAGGGTTAGGGTTAGGGTTAAGGTAAGGTTAAGGGTTAGGGTTAGGGTTAGGTTTGTGGTCAGGGTAAGAGTTAGGGTTAGTGTTATGTTTACGGTTAGAGTAAGGGTAAGTGTTAGGGTTAGAGTTAGGGTTAGGGGCAGGGTTAGCATTAGGGTAAGTGTTAGGTTTAGGTTTAGGATTGGGGTTAAGGTTAGGGTTAGGGTTAGGATAAGGGTAAGGGTAAGGGTTATGGTTAGGGTTAGGGTTAGGTTAAGGGTTAGGCTTAGGGGTTAGAGTTAGGGTTAGTGTTAGGGTAAGGGTTTGGGTTAGTGTTAGCGTAAGGTTTAGGGTTAGGGTAAGGGTAAGTGTTTGGGTTAGGGTTAGGGTTAGTGTTAGGGTTAGGGTAAGGGTTAGGGTTAGGGTTAGGGTTAGGGTTATGGTAAGGGTAAGGGTTAGGGACAGAGTTTGGATTAGGGTAAGGGTAAAGGTTAGGGTTAGAATTAGCGTTAGGGTTAGGGTTAGGGTTAGGGTAAGGGTTAGGGTTAGGTTAAGGGTTAGGTTTCGGCTTAGGTGTAGGGTTAGGATTAGGGTAAGGGTAAGGGTTAGGGTTAGGGTTAGGGTTAGAGTTAGGATTAGGTTAGGTTTACCTTAAGGGTAAGGGTTACGGTTAGGTTTAGGGTTAGTGTTAGGGTATGGGTAAGGCTTAGGTTTAGAGTTAGGGTTAGGGTTAGGGTAAGGATAAAGGTTAGGTTTAAGGTAAGGGGTGGGTTAGGGTTAGGGTTAAGGTTAAGTTTAGAGTTAGTGTTAGGGTAAGAGTAAGGGTGAGGGTTAGGTTTAGGGTTAGGCTTAGGGTAAGGGTAAGGATAAGGGTTAGGGTTAGGGTTAGGGTAAGGGTAAGGCTTAAGGTTAGTATTAGGGTTAGGGTTAGGGTAAGGGTTAGGGTTAGGGTAAGGGTAAGGGTTAGGGTTAGGGTTAGGGCCAGGGTTAGTTTCAGAGTAAGGGTTAGGTTTAGGGTTTGGGTAAGGTTTAGTGTTAAGGTTAGGGTTAGGATTAGGGTAAGGGTTAGGGGTTAGGGTTAGGGCTAGGGTTAGGGTAAGGGTTAGGGTTAGGGTTAGGGTAAGGGTAAGTGTTAGGTTTAGGGTTAGGGTAATTGTTAGGGTAACGGTTAGGGTTAGGGTTAGGTTTAGGGTTGGGGTTAAGTTTACGGTCAGGGTTAGGATAAGGGTAATGGTTAGGGTTAGGGTTAGGGTAAGTGTTAGGGTTAGGGTTAGGGTTAGGTTTAGTGTAAGGGTAAGGGTTAGGGTTAGGGGTAGGGGTTAGGGTTAGAGTTAGGGTTAGGGTTAGTTTTAGGTTTCGGGTTAGGGTAAAGATAAGGGTTAGGGTTAGGGTTAATGTTAGGTTTATGGTTAGGCTTAGGTTTAGGATTAGTATTAGGGTAAGGGTAAGGGTTAGGTTTAGGGTTATGGTTAGAATTATGGTAAGGGTAAGGGTTAGGGTTAGGGTTAGGTTAGGGTTGATGTTAAGGTTAGAGTTAGGGATAGGGTAAGGGTAAGGGTTAGTGTTGGGGTTAGGGTTAGGGTAAGGGTTAGAGTTAGGGTTAGGGTTATGTTTAGGGTTACGGTTAGGGTTAGGGTTAGCATTAGGGTAAGGGTAAGGGTTAGGTTTAGGGTTGGGGTTAAGGTTAGGGTTAGGGTTAGGGTACGGGTAAGGTTAGGCTTAGGGTTAGGGTTAGGGTAAGTGTCAGGGTAAAGGTTAGGTTTAGGGTTAGGGTTAGGGTAAGGGTTTGGGTTAGGTTTAGTGTAAGGGTAAGGGTTAGTGTTAGGGTTTGGGTTAGGGTTAGAGTTAGGTTAGGGTTAGGGTAAGGGTAAGTGTTATGGTTAGGGTTAGGGTTAGGTTAAGGGTTAGGCTTAGGGGTTAGGTTTATGGTTAAGGTTAGGGTAAGGTTTAGGGTTAGGGTTAGGGTTAGGGTAAGGGTTAGGATTAGGGTTAGGGTTAGGGGTTAGGGTTAGGGTTAGGATTAGGGTAAGGGTTATGGTTAGGGTTAGGTTTAGGGTAAGGTTTAGGTTTAGGGTTAGGGTTAGGGTAAGTGTTAGGTTAGGGTTAGGGTTAGGGTAAGGGTTAGGGTTAGGGTTAGGGTAATTGCAAGTGTTAAGGTTAGTTTTAGGGTTAGGGTAAGGTTTAGGGTTATGGTTAGGGATAGGGTAAGGTTAAGTGTTAGGGTTAGGTTTAGGGTTAGGGTAAGTGTTAGGGTAAGGGTTAGGGTTAGGGTTAGGTTTAGGGTTGGGGTTAAGTTTAGGGTCAGGTTTAGGATAAGGGTAATGGTTAGGGGTAGGGTTAGGGTAAGTGTTAGGGTTAGGGTTAGGGTTAGGTTTAGCATGAGGGTAAGGGTTAGGGTTAGGGGTAGGGATTAGGGTTAGGGTAAGTGTTAGGGTTAGGGTTTCGGTTAGGGTTAGGTTTAGGGTAAGGGTTAGGGTTAGGGTTTGGGTTAGGTTTAGGCTTAGGGTTAGGGTTAGGATTAGGGTAAGGGTAAGGGTTAGGGTTAGGGTTGGGGTTAGAGTTGGATTAGGTTTAGGCTTAAGGTAAGGTTAAGGGTTACAGTTAGGTCTAGGGTTAGGGTTAGGGTATGGGTAAGGCTTAGGTTTAGGTTTAGGGTTAGGGTTAGGGTTAGGGTAAGGATAAAGGTTAGGTTTAAGGTTAGGGCTGGGTTAGGTTAGAGTTAGGGTTAAGGTTAGAGTTAGTGTTAGGGTAAGGGTAAGGGTTAGGGTTAGGGTTAGGTTTAGCGTTAGGGTTAGGGTTAGGGTAAGGGTAAGGGTAAGGGTTAGGGTTAGTATTACTGTTAGGGTTAGGGTTAGCTTAGGGTTAGTGTTAGGTTTAGGGTTAGAGTTTGGGCAAGGGTAAGGTTTAGGGTTAGGGTTAGGGTTAGGTTAGGGTTTGGGTTAAGGTTAGGGTTAGGGTTAGGGTAAGGGTATGTGTTTGGGTTATGGTTAGTGTTAAGGTTAGGGTTAGGGTTAGCGTTAGGGTTGGTTAAGGGTAAGGGTTAGGGTTAGGCTTACAGTTAAGGTAAGGGTAAATGTTAGGTTTAGTGTTAGGGTTATGGTCAGGGTAAGGGTTCGGGTTAGGGTTACGTTTAGTGTTAGGGTAAGGGTAAGTGTTAGGGTTAGTGTTAGGGTTAGGTTTCGCGTTAGGGTAAGGGTTAGGGTTAGGTTTAGGGTTGGGGTTAAGGTTACGGTTAGGGTTAGGGTAAGGGTAAGGTTAGGCTTAGGTTTAGGTTTAGGGTAAGTGTCAGGGTAAAGTTTAGGGTTAGGGTTAGGGTTAGGGTTAGGGTTAGGGTTAGGGTTAGGGTAAGGTTAAGTGTTAGGGTTAGGGTTAGGGCAAGTGTTAGGGTTAGGGTTAGGGTTAGGATTAGGACAAGGGTTAGGGTTAGGGTAAGTGTTAGGTTTAGGGTTAGGGTTAGGGTTAGGGTAAGGGTTCGGGTTAGGGTTAGATTTAGAGTTAGGGTTATGGTTAGGGTTAGGTTAAGGGTAAGGGTTAGGTTAGGGTTAGAGTTTGAGTTATGGTTAGGGTAAGGTTTAGGGTTAGGGGTTAGGGTTAGGTTTAGTGTGAGGGTTAGGGTTAGTGTTAGGGTTAGGTAATGGTTAGGGTTAGGGTTAGGTTTAGGTTAAGGGTAAGTGTTAGTTTTAGGATTAGGGTTAGGGTTAGGGTAGGGGTAAGGGTAAGTTAGAGTTAGGTATAGGGTTAGGTTAAGGGTAAGGGTTAGGGTTAGGGTTAGGGTTAGGGTTAGGGTTAGGGTAAGGGTAAGGGTTAGGGTTAAGGTTAGGGTTAGGTTAAGGGTTAGGGTTAGGGTTAGGGTTAGAGTTAATGTTAGGTTTAGGGATAGGTTAAGAGTAAGTGTAAGGTTAGGGTTAGGGTTAGGGTAAGGGTAAGGGTTAGGGGTTAGGTTTAGGTTAGGGTTTAGGGTTAAGATAAGTGTTAGGTTGAGGTTTAGGGTTAGGGTAAGGGTAAGTGTTAGGGTTAGGGTTAGGGTTAAGTTTAGGGTTGGTTATGGTTAGGGTTAGTGTAAGGGTAAGTGTTAGTGTTAGGGTTAGGGTTAGGGTTAGGGTAAGGGTTAGGGTTAGGGTTAGGGTTAGGGTTATGGATAGGGTTAGGGTTAGTGTTAGGGTCAGGGTTAGGGTTAGGTTTAGGGTTAGGGTTAATGTAAGGGTAAGAGTTAGGTTTAGGGTTAGGGTTTAGGTTAGGGTTAGGGTTAGGGTTAGGTTTAGGGTTAGGGTTAGGTTAAGGGTAAGTTTTAGGGTTAGAGTTATGGTTAGGGTTAGGGAAAGGGTAAGGGTTAGGGTTAGGGTAAGGGTAAGGCTTATGGTTAGGGTTAAGGTTTGGGTTAGGGTTAGGGTTAGGGTTAGGTTTAGGGTAAGGGTTAGGTTAAGTGTAAGTATTAGGGTTAGGGTTATGGTTAGGGTTAGGAAAAGGGTAAGGGTTAGGGTTAGGGTTAGGGTTAGGTTTAGGGTAAGGATTAGTTTAGGGTTAGGATTAGGGTAAGTGTTAGGGTTAGGGTTAGGGTTAGCATTAAGTTTAGGGTTAGGGTGTATGTAAGGGTAACTGTTAGGTTTAGGTTTAGGGTTAGGGGTTACGGTTAGGTTTAGTTTTAGTGTTAGGTTTGGGGTAAAGGTCAGGGTTAGGTATAGGGTTAGGTTTAGGGTTAGGGTTAGGTTTAATGTTATGGTTAGGGTAAGGGTAAGGGTTAGGTTTAGGGTTAGGGTTTGGCTTAAGGTTAGGGTTAGTGTTAGCGTTAGGTTAAGAGTTAGGGTGAGGTTTAGGGTTACGATAAGGGTTAGGGTTAGGTTTAGGGTTAGGGTTTTGGTAAGGGTAAGTGTTAGTGTTAGGGTTATGGTTAGGTTTAGGATAAGGGTTAGGGTTAGGGTTAGTGTTACTTTTAGGTTTAGAGTTAAGTTTTGGGTTAGGGTTAGGGTTAGGGTTAGGGTAAGGGTAAGGTTTAGGGTTAGAGTTAGCTTTAGGGTTCGGGTTGAGTTTAAGGTTAGTGTTAGGGTTAGGTTTAGGGTTACGGTTAGTGTAAGGATATGTGTTAGGGTTAGGGCTAGGTTTAGGGTTAGCATTAGGGCAAGTCTAAGGGTTAGGCTTAGGGTTAGGGTTAAGGTAAGGTTAAGGGTTAGGGTTAGGGTTAGGTTTAAGGTTAGATTTAGGGCTAGGTAAGGGTAAGGGTTAGGGTTAGGGTTAGGTTTAGGGTTAGGGTAAGCGTTAGGGTTAGCGTTAGGGTCAGGATAGGGGTTAGGGTAAGCATAAGTGTTAGGTTTAGGGTTAGGGTTAGGATTAGGTTTAGGGTTAGGGTTAGGTTAAGGTTTAGGGTTAGGGGTTAGGGTTAGGGTTAGTGTAAGGGTTAGGGTTAGGGTTAGGGTAAGTGTTAGGGTTAGGGTTAGGGTTAGGGTTAGTGTAAGGGTTAGGGTTAGGGTTAGATTTAGGTTTAGGGTTGGGGTAATATTTAGGTTTAGGGTTGGGGTAAGGTTTAGGTTTAGGGTTAGGGTAAGGGTTAGGATTAGGGTTAGGGTTAGGGTTAGGTTAAGGTTTAGGGTTAGGGGTTAGGGTTAGGGTTAGTGTAAGGGTTAGGGTTAGGGTTAGGGTAAGTGTTAGGGTTAGGGTTAGGGTTAGGGTTAGGGTAAGGGTTAGGATTAGTGTTAGGGTTAGGGTAAGGGTAAGGGTTAGGGGTAAGGTTAGGGTTAGGGTTAGTTTTAGGGTTAGGGTTAGGGTTTGGGTAAGGGTAAGGGATAGGTTTAGGTTTAAGTTTAGGGTAAGGTTAAGAGTTAGGTTTAAGGTTAGGATTATGTTTGGAGTTGGGGTTAAGGTTAGGGTTAGCGTAAGGGTTAGGGTTAGGGTTAGGGTTAAGGTTAGGGTTAGGGTTAAGGTTAGGGTTAGGGTTAGGGTTAGGGTTAGGTTTAGGGTTAGGATTAGGGTTATGGTTATGGTAAGTTTTAGGGTTAGGGTTAGGGTTAGGGTTAGTGTAAGGGTAAGGTTTAGGGTTAGAGTTAGGGTTAGTGTTAGGGTTAGGGTTAGGGTTAGGGTTAGGGTAAGGTTATGTGTTAGGGTTAGGGTTAGGGTTAGGCTTAGCGTTAGGGTTACTGGAAGTGTTAGGGTTAGGGTTAAGATTAGGATTAGGGTTAGGGTTAGGGTTAGGTTTAGGGTTAGGTTTAGGGTTAGGGTTAGGATTAGTGTACGGTTAGGGTAAGGTTATGTGTTAAGGTTAGGGGAAGTGTTAGGGTTAGGGTAAGGGTAAGGGTTAGGGTTAAAGTTAGGGTCAGCGTTAGGGTTAGGATTAGGGTTAGGGTAAGGGTAAGGGTTAGTGTTAGGATTACGGTTAGGGTAAGGGTAAGGGTTAGGTTTAGGGTTAGGGTTAGGTTTAGGGTTAGTGTTAGGGTAAGGGTAAGGGTTAGGGTTAATGTTAGGTTTAGGGTAAGGGTTAGGGTTAGGGTTAGGGGTTAGGGTTAGTGTTATGGTTAGTTTAAGTGTTAGGGTTAGGGTTAGGGTTAGAATAAGGGTTAGGGTTGCAGTAAGGGTAAGTGTTAGGGTTAGGGTTTGGGTCAGGGTTAGGGTAAGGGTTAGGGTTAGGGTTAGGTTTAGGTGGTAGGGTTAGGGGTAGGGGTAGGGTTAGGGTAAGGGTAAGGGTTAGGTTTAGGTTTAGGGTTAGGATTAGTTTTAGGGTTACGGTTAGGGTTAGGGTAAGGGCAAGGGTTAGGCTTAGGGATAAGGTTAGAGTTAGATTAAGGGTTAGGGTTAGGGGTTAGGTTTAGGGTTAGGGTGAGTGTAAGGGTTAGGTTTAGGGATAGGTTTAGGTTAAGGGTTAGGGTTAGGTTTAGGGTAAGTGTTAGGGTTAGGGTTAGGGTTAGGGTTAGGGTTAGGGTTAGGGTAAGTGTTAGGGTAAGGGTAAGGGTTAGGGTTAAGGTTAGGTTTAGGGTTAGGTGGTTGGGTAAGGGTTAGGGTTAGCGGTATGGTTAGGGTTAGGGTAAGCGTAAGGGTTAGGGTTAGGGTTAGGGTTAGTTTTAGGGTTAGAATTAGCGTTAGGGTTAGGATAAGGATAAGGTTTGGGTTAGGGGTAGGGTTTGGTTTAAGGTTAAGTTTAGGGTTAGGGTTAGTGTTAGGGTAAGGGTAATGGTTAGGGTTAGATTTAGGGTTAGGGTTAGGGTAACTGTAAGGGTTAGGTTTAGGGTTATTGTTAAGGTTAGGGATTGGGTTAGCGTTAGGGTTTGGGTAAGGATAAGGGTTAGGGTTAGGTTTAGGGATAGGGTTAGGTTTAGGGTTAGAGTTAGGGTAAGGGTAACTGTTAGGGTTAGTGTTAGGGTTAGGGTTAAGGTTAGGGTTAGGGTTAGGGTAAGGGTAAGGGTTAGGGTTAGGGTTAGGGGTTAGTGTTAGCGTTACGGTTAGATTAAGGGTAAGGTTTAGGGTTAAGGTTAGTGTTAGGTTTAGGGGTAGGGTTAGGGTTAAGATAAGGGTAAGGGTTAGGGTTAGGGTGAGGGTTCGGTTTAGGGTTAGGGTTAATGTTAGGGGTAGGGAAAATATAAGGGTTAGGGTTAAGTTTAGGTTTAGGGTTAGGGTTAGGGTTGAGGTTAGGTTTAGGGTTAGGGTAAGGCTAAAAGTTAGGGTTAGGATTGGGGTTAGAGCTAGGGTAAGGGTAAGTTTTAGAGTTAAGTTTAGGGTTAGGTTTAGGGTTAGGTTTAGGGTTAGGGTTGTGGTAAGGGTAAGCGTTAGTGTTAAGGTTAGGGTTCATGCTACTTTTAGGGTTAGGGTTAGGGTTAGTGTAAGGCTTAGGGTTAGGATTAGGGTTAGGGTTAGGGTAAGGTAAGGGTTAGGGTTAGGGTTAGGGTAAGGTTTAGTGTTGGGGTTAAGGTTAGGGTTAGGGTAAGAGTTAGAGTTTGGGTTAGGGTTAGGTTTAGGATTAGGTTCAGGGTTACGGTTAGGGTTAGGGTTAGGGTTAGGGATAGGGTAAGGGTATGTGTTAAGGTTAGGGTTTGGGTTAGGGTTAGGTTTAGCATTAGGGAAAGGGTAAGGGTTAGGGTAAGGGTTAGGGTTAAGGTAAGGGTAAGGGTTAGGGTTAGGGTTAGGTTTAGGTTTAGGGTAAGGTTTGGGGTTAGGGTTAGGTAAGGGTAAGGTTTACGGTTAGGGTGAGGGTTAGGGTTAGGGTATGGTTAAGGGTTACGGTTAGGGTTAGGTTTAGGGTTAGGTTTAGGATTAGGGTTAGGGTTAGGGTTAGGGTAAGAGTAAGTGTTAGGGTTAGGGTTAGGTTTAGGGTTTGGGTTAGGGTTATGGTAAGTGTAAGGATTAGGGTTAAGGTTAGGGTTAGGGTTAGACTCAGGGTTAAGGTTAGGATAGTGTTAGGATTAGCGTTAGGGTTAGGGTAAGGGTTAGGGTTAGGGTTAGGGTTAGCGTAAGTGTTAGGTTAGGGTTAGGGTTAGGGTTAGGTAAGGTTATGGTTAGGGTTAGGGTTAGGGTTATGGTTAGGGTTAGGGTAAGGGTAAGGGTTAGGGTTAGGGTTAGAGTTACGGTTAAGGTTAGAATAAGTGTTAAGGTTAGGGTTAGTGTTACGGTTAGGGTAAGGTTAAGTGTGAGTTTTAGGGTTAGGGTTAGGGTAAGGGTTAGGGTTAGGGTTAGGGTTAGGTTATGGTTGGGTTTAAGGTTAGGGTTAGCGTTAGGGTAAGGGTAAGGGTTAGGATTAGGGTTAGGAGAAGGGCAAGGGTTAGGGTAAGGGTTAGGGTAGGTTTAGGGTAAGGGTAAGGTTTAGGGTTAGTGTTTGGGTTAGGGTTAGGGTTAGGGTAAGAGTAAGGGTTAGGGTTAGGTTTAGGGTTAGGGTAAGGGTAAGGGTCAGGGTTAGGGTTAGGGTTAGGGTAAGGGTTAGGGTTACGGTTAGGATTGGGATTAGGGTAAGGGTAATTGTTAGGGTTAGGTTTAGGGTTAGGATAAGTGTAAGGGTTAGGGTTAGGGTTATGGATAGGGGTTAGGGTTAGGTTAGGGTTAGGGGTTAGGGTTAGGGTTAGGGTTAGTGTAAGGGTTAGGGTTAGTGGTTAGGGTTCGTGTTAGGGTTATGGTTAGGGTTAGGGTTAGGGTTATGGTTAGGGTTAGGATAAGGATTAGCGTTAGGTTTAGGGTAAGGGTAAGGGTAAGGTTTAGGGTTAGGTTAGGGGTAGGGTTAGGGTTTGGGTAAGGGTAAGTGTTAGGGTTAGGGTTAGGTTTAGGGTTAGGTTTAGGGTTAGGTTAAGGGTAAGGGTTAGGGTTAGGTATAGGGTAAGTGTTAGGGTTAGGGTTAGGCTTAGGTTTAGGGTTAGGTTTAGGGTTAGGGTTAGGGTAAGCGTTAGAGTTGGGGTTAGGGTTAGGGGTTACAGTTTGTGTTAGGTTAGGGTAAGGGTTAGGTTTAGGGTTATGGTTAGGTTTAGGGTTAGGGTTAGGGTTAGGGAGTAGGGAAAGTATAAGGGTTAGGGTTAAGGTTAGGTTTAGGTTTAGGGTTAGGTTTAAGGTTAGGTTTAGGGTAAGGGTAAGGGTTAGGGTTAGGTATAGTGTTAGGTTAGGTTAAGGGTTAGGGTTCGGGTTAGGGTTATGTTTAGGGTTAGGGTGAGGGTTAGGTAAGTGTAAGGTTTAGGGTTAAGGTTAGGTTTAGTTTTAGATTTAGGGTTAGGGTAGGGTTAGGGTAAGGGTAAGGGTTAGGCGTAGGATTAGGGTTAGGGTTAAGGTAAGGGTTAGGTTTAGGGTTAGGGTTAGGGTAAGGGTAAGGGTTAGGGTTAGGGTTAGGGTTAGGGGTTAGGTTTAGGGTTATTGTAAGGGTTAGGGTTAGTGTTAGGGTTAGGGTTAAGGTAAGGGTTAGGGTTCGTCATAGGGTTAGCGTAACGGTTATGGTTAGGTTTAGGGTTAATGTTAGGGTTAGGGTTAGGGTATGGTTTAGTGTTAGTGTTAGGGTTAGTGTTAGGGTTAGGGTAATGGTTATGGTTAGGGTTGGGTTAGGTTTAGGGTTGGGTTTAAGGTTAGGGTTAGGGTAATGGTAAGTGTTAGGGTTAGTGTTAGGTTTAGGGTAAAGGTTAGGGTTAGGGTTAGGGTTAGGGTTAGGGTTAGGTTTATGATTAGGTTTAGGGTAAGGGTGAGTGTTAGGGTTAGGGTTATGATTAGGGTTAAAGTTGGGTTAGGGTTAGGGTAAGGGTTATTATTAGGTTATGGTGAGGTTTAGGGTTAGGGTTAGGGTAAGGGTTAGTGTTAGAGTTAGGGTTAGGTTTAGGGTTAGGGTAAGGCTTAGGGTTAGGGTAAGGGTTATGGTTATGGTTAGGGTTAGGGTTAGGGTAAGGGTAAGGGTAAGTGTTAGTGTTAGGGTTAGTATTAGGGTTAGGGTAATGGTTAGGGTTAGGGTTATGGTTAGGTTTAGGGTTGGGTTTAAGGTTAGGGTTAGAGTTAGGTAAGGGTAAGGGTTAGGGTTAGTGTTAGGGTTGAGGTTAGGTTTAGGTTTAGGGTAAGGGTAAGGCTTAGGTTTAGGATTACGGTTACTGTTAAGGGTAGGGTTAGTGTTCCTTTTAGGGTTAGGGTTAGGGTTAGGGAAGGGATAGGGTTAGGATTAGGGTTAGGGTTAGGGTAAGGGTAAGGATTAGGCTTAGGGTTATGGTAAGGTTTAGTGTTGGGGTTAAGGTTAGGCTAGGGTAAGGGTTAGAGTTTGGGTTACGGTTAGGTTTAGGGTTAGGTTTAGGGTTACGGTTAGGGTTAGGGTTACGGTTAGGGTAAGGGTTTGTGTTAAGGTTAGGGTTAGGGTTAGGGTTAGGTTTAGCATTAGGGTAAGGGTAAGGTTTATGGTAAGGGTTAGGGTTAAGATAAGGGTAAGGGTTACTGTTAGGGTTAGGTTTAGGTTTAGGGTAAGGGTTAGGGTTGGATTTAGGGTAAGGGTAAGGTTTACGGTTAGGGTGAGGGTTAGCGTTAGGGTTAGGGATAGGGTAAGGCTTAGGGTTAGGGTTAGGGTTAGGGTAAGGCTTAGGTTCAGGGTTAGGTTTAGGGTAACGGTAAGGGTTAGGGTTAGGTTTAGGGTTAGGTTTAGGGTAAGGGTAAGGGTTAGGGTTAGGGTTAGGGTTAGGGTTACAGTTAGGTTTATGGTTAGGGTTAGGGTTAGGGTAAGGGTAAGGTTTAGGGTTAAGTTTTGGGTTAGAGTTAGGTTTAGTGTTAGAGTAGGGTTCGGGTAAGGGTAAGGGTTAGGGTTAGGATTAGGGTTAGGGTTAGCGTAAGGGTTAGGTTTAGGGTTAGGGATAGGTTTATGGTTAGGCTTAGGGTAAGGGTAAGAGTTAGGTTTAGAGATAGGGTAAGGGTAATGGTTAGGGTTAGGGTTAGGGTAAGCGTTAGAGTTAGGGTTAGGGTTAGGTTTATAGTTAATGGCAGTGTTAGGTTAAGGGTTAGGGTTAGGGTTAGGGTTAGGATTAGGGTTAAGCTAAGGGTTAGGGTTAGGGGTTAATGTTAGGGTTAGGGTTAGGGTCAGGGTTAGGGTTAGGTTTAGGGTTAGTGTAAGGGTTATGGTTATGGTTAGGGTTAGGGTTAGGGTTAAGATTAGGGTTAGGGTTAGGGTTAGGGTTAGGGTAAGGGTAAGGGTTAGGGTTAAGGTTAGGTTTAGGGTTAGGGTTAGGGTAAGGGTAAGGGTAAGGGTTTGGAATAGGTTTAGGGTTAGGGTTAATTTTAGGTTTAGGGTTAGTGTAAGGGTTAAGGTTAGGGTTAGGGTTAGGGTAAGGGTAAGGGTAAGGGTTTGGTTTAGGGTTAGGGTTAGGGTAAGAGTAAGGTTTAGGGTTACGGTTACGGTTAGGTTTAGTGTTGGGGTTAAGGTTATGGTTAGGGTAAGGGTTAGTGTTAGGGTTCGGTTTAGGGTTAGGGTTGATGTTAGGGGTAGGGAAAATATAAGGGTTAGGGTTAAGTTTAGGTTTAGGGTTAGGGTTAGGGTTGAGGTTAGGTTTAGGGTTAGGGTAAGGGTAAAGGTTAGGGTTAGGATTGTGGTTAGAGTTAGGGTAAGGGTAAGTTTTAGGGTTAAGTTTAGGGGTAGGTTTAGGGTTAGGGTTAGGGTTAGGGTTGTGGTAAGTGTAAGCGTTAGTGTTAAGGTTAGGGTTCGTGCTACTTTTAGGTTTAGGGTTAGGGTTAGCGTAAGGGTTAGGGTTCGGGTTCGGGTTAGGGTTAGGGTAAGGGTTATGGTTATGGTTAGGGTAAGGGTTATGGTTATGGTTATGGTTAGGGTTAGGGTTAGGGTAAGGGTAAGTGTCAGTGTTAGGGTTAGTATTAGGGTTAGGGTAATGGTTAGGGTTAGGGTTAGGGTTAGGTTTAGGGTTGGGTTTAAGGTTAGGGTTAGGGTTAGGCAAGGGTAAGGGTTAGGGTTAGTGTTAGGGTTAGGGTTAGGATAAGGGTAAAGGTTAGTGTTAGGTTTAGGGTTAAGAGTTACGATTAGAGTTAGGTTTAGGTTTAGGGTTAGGGTAAGGGCAAGGGGTAGGGTTAGGGATAGGGTTAGGGTTAGGTTTAGGTTTATGGTTAGGTTTAGGGTAAGGGTAAGTGTTAGGGTTAGGGTTAGGGTTAGAGTTAGGGTTAAGGTTAGGGTTAGGGTTAGGGAAAGGGTTAGGTTTAGGGTTAGGGTTAGGGGTTAGGGTTAGGGTTAGGTTTGGGGTTAGGGTTAGGGTAAGGGTAAGGGTTAGGGTTAGGGTTAGGGTTAGGATAAGGGTTAGGGTTAGGTAAGGGTAAGTTTTAGTGTCAGGGTAAGGGTCAGGGTTAAGTTAGGCTTAGGGTTAGGTTAGGGCATGGGTTATTGTTAGGTTTAGGGTTAGGTTTAGGGTTAGGGTTAGGGAAAGGATATGGGTTAGATTTAAGGTTAGGTTTAGGTTTAGGGTTAGGGATAAGGTGAGGGTTAGGGTTGGGTAAGGGTAAGAGTTCGGGTTAGGGTTAGAGTTAGGTTTAGGGTTAGGGTAAGGGTAAAGGTTAGGGTTAGGATTGGGGTTAAAGTTAGGGTTAGGGTTAGGGTAAGGTTAAGGCTTAGAGTTAGGATTAGGGTTAGGGTATGAGTTAGGGTTAGGGTTAGGGTTAGGGTAAGGTTAAGGGTTAGGGTTAGGATTAGGGTTAGGGTAAGAGTAAGGGTTAGGGTTATTATTAGGGTAAGGGTATGTGTTAAGGTTAGGGATAGGGTTAGGGTTAGGTTTAGCATTAGGGAAAGGGTAAGGGTTAGGGTAAGGGGTAGGGTTAAGGTAAGGGTAAGGGTTATGGTTAGGGTTAGGTTTAGGATTAGGGTAAGGTTTAGGGTTAGGTTTAGGTAAGGGTAAGGTTTACGGTTAGGGTGAGGGTTAGGGTTAGGGTATGGTTAAGGGTTACGGTTAGGGTTATTTTTAGGGTTATTTTTAGGGTTAGGTTTAGGGTTAGGGTTAGGGTAAGAGTAAGTGTTTGGGTTAGGGTTAGTTTAGGGTTAGGGTTAGGGTTATGGTAAGTGTAAGGATTAGGGTTAATGTTAGGGTTAGGGTTGGGGTTAGAGTTACGGTTAAGGTTAGGATAGTGTTAGGATTAGCGTTAGGGTTAGGGTAAGGGTTAGGGCTAGGGTTAGGGTTAGCGTAAGTGTTAGATTAGGGTTAGGGTTAGGGTTAGGTAAGGTTATGGTTATGGTTAGGGTTAGGGTTAGGGTTAGGGTAAGGGTTAGGGTTAGGGTTAGGGTTAGAGTTACGGTTAAGGTTAGGATAAGTGTTAAGGTTAGGGTTAGTGTTACGGTTAGGGTAAGGTTAAGTGTGAGTTTTAGGGTTAGGGTTAGGTAAGGGTAAGGGTTAGGGTTAGTGTTAGGGTTAGGGTTAGGATAAGGGTAAAGGTTAGGGTTAGGTTTAGGGTTAAGAGTTACGATTAGAGTTACGTTTAGGGTTAGGGTTAGTGTTAGGGTTAGGGTTAGGATAAGGGTAAAGGTTAGGGTTAGGTTTAGGGTTAAGAGTTACTATTAGAGTTACGTTTAGGGTTAGGGTCAGGGTAAGGGCAAGGGGTAGGGTTAGGGATAGGGTTAGGGTTAGGTTTAGGTTTATGGTTAGGTTTAGGGTAAGGGTAAGTGTTAGGGTTAGGGTTAGGGTTAGAGTTAGGGTTAAGGTTAGGGTTAGGGTTAGGGAAAGGGTTAGGGTTAGGGTTAGGGTTAGATGTTAGGGTTAGGGTTAGGTTTGGGATTAGGGTTAGGGTAAGGGTAAGGGTTAGGGTTAGGGTTAGGGTTAGGATAAGGGTTAGGGTTAGGTAAGGGTAAGTTTTAGTGTCAGGGTAAGGGTCAGGGTTAAGTTAGGCTTAGGGTTAGGTTAGGGCATGGGTTATTGTTAGGTTTAGGGTTAGGTTTAGGGTTAGGGTTAGGGTTAGGGAAAGGATATGGGTTAGATTTAAGGTTAGGTTTAGGTTTAGGGTTAGGGTTAAGGTGAGGGTTAGGGTTGGGTAAGGGTAAGTGTTCGGGTTAGGATTTGGGTTAGGGTAAGGGTAAGGGTTAGGGTTAGGGTTAGAGTTAGGTTTAGGGTTAGGGTGAGGGTTAGGGTGAAGGTTAGGGTTAGGTTTACGGTTAGGGTTAGGGTTAGGGTAAGGTTAAGGGTTAGAGTTAGGATTAGGGTTAGGGTAAGAGTTAGGGTTAGGGTTACGGTTAGGGTAAGGTTAAAGGTTATGGTTAGGGTAAGGTTAAGGGTTAGGGTTAGGTTTAGGGTTAGGTTAAGGGTAAGGGTTAGGTTTAGGGCTATGGTTAGTTTTAGGGTTGGGGTTAAGGTAAGGGTTAGGTTTAGGGTTATGGTTAGGTTTAGGGTTAGGGTGAGTGTTAGGGAGTAGGGAAAGGATAAGGATTACGGTTAAGGTTAGGGTTAGGGTTAGGGTTAGGGTAAGTGTAAGGGTTAGGTTAGGGTTAGGGTTAGGGTAAGGGTTAGGTTTAGGGTTAGGGTTAGGTTTAGGGTTAAGTTTAAGTTAGGGTTAGGGTAAGGGTAAGGGTTAGAGTTAAGGTTAGGTGTAGGGTTAGGGTTAGGGTTAGGTTTAGGGTTAGGGTTAGAGGTAGGGTTAGGGTAAGGGTAATGGTTAGAGTTAAGGTTAGGTTTAGGGTTGGGGTTAGGGTTAAGGTAAGGTTAAGTGTTAGTGGTAGTGTTAGGGTTAGGGTTAGGGTTAAGGTAAGTTTTAGGGTTAGGGTAAAGATAAGTGTTAATGTTAGGGTTAGTGTTAGGGTTAGGTTTAGGGTAAGGGTTAGGTTTAGGTTTAGGTTTAGGTTTAGGGTAAGGGTTATGGTTAGGGTTAGGGTTAGGGTTAGGGTAATGGTTAGGGTTAGAGTTAGGGTTAGGTTTAGGGTTGGGTTTAAGGTTAGGGTTAGGGTTAGTGTAAGGTTAAGGGTTAGGGTTAGGATTAGGGTAGGGTTAGGGTAAGGTAAGGGTTAGTGTTAAGGTTAGGATTAGGTTTAGGGTTAGGGTAAGCGTAAGGGTAAGAGTTAGGGTTAGGGTTAGGGTTAGATTAAGATTTAGTGTTAGGGTTAGGGTTAGGTTTAGGGTTAGTGTTAGGGTTAGGGTAAGGGTAAAGGTTAGGGTTAAGGTTAGGGTTAGGTTTAGGGCAAGGGTAAGTTTTAGTGTTAGGTTTAGGGTTAGAGTTAGGGTAAGGGTAAGGGTTAGGGTCAGGGTTAGGTTTAGGGTTAGAGTTAGGGTTAGGGTAAGGGTAAGGGTTAGAGTTAAGGTTAGGTGTAGGGTTAGGGTTAGGGTTAGGTTTAGGGTTAGGGTTAGAGGTAGGGTTAGGGTAAGGGTAATGGTTAGAGTTAAGGTTAGGTTTAGGGTTGGGGTTAGGGTTAAGGTAAGGTTAAGTGTTAGTGGTAGTGTTAGGGTTAGGTTTAGGGTTAAGGTAAGTTTTAGGGTTAGGGTAAAGATAAGTGTTAATGTTAGGGTTAGTGTTAGGGTTAGGTTTAGGGTAAGGGTTAGGTTTAGGTTTAGGTTTAGGGTAAGGGTTATGGTTAGGGTTAGGGTTAGGGTTAGGGTAATGGTTAGGGTTAGAGTTAGGGTTAGAGTTAGGGTTAGGTTTAGGGTTGGGTTTAAGGTTAGGGTTAGGGTTAGTGTAAGGTTAAGGGTTAGGGTTAGGATTAGGGTAGGGTTAGGGTAAGGTAAGGGTTAGTGTTAAGGTTAGGATTAGGTTTAGGGTTAGGGTAAGCGTAAGGGTAAGAGTTAGGGCTAGGGTTAGGGTTAGATTAAGATTTAGTGTTAGGGTTAGGGTTAGGTTTAGGGTTAGTGTTAGGGTTAGGGTAAGGGTAAAGGTTAGGGTTAAGGTTAGGGTTAGGTTTAGGGCAAGGGTAAGTTTTAGTGTTAGGTTTAGGGTTAGAGTTAGGGTAAGGGTAAGGGTTAGGGTCAGGGTTAGGTTTAGGGTTAGAGTTAGGGTTAGGGTAAGGGTAAGGGTTAGAGTTAAGGTTAGGTGTAGGGTTAGGGTTAGGGTTAGGTTTAGGGTTAGGGTTAGAGGTAGGGTTAGGGTAAGGGTAATGGTTAGAGTTAAGGTTAGGTTTAGGGTTAAGGTTAGGGTTAGGTTTAGGGCAAGGGTAAGTTTTAGTGTTAGGTTTAGGGTTAGAGTTAGGGTAAGGGTAAGGGTTAGGGTCAGGGTTAGGTTTAGGGTTAGAGTTAGGGTTAGGGTAAGGGTAAGGGTTAGAGTTAAGGTTAGGTTTAGGGTTAGGGTTAGGGTTAGGGTTATTGTAAGG
The DNA here is from genome assembly GCA_024803745.1 of Megascapheus bottae. Classification (NCBI taxonomy): domain Eukaryota; kingdom Metazoa; phylum Chordata; class Mammalia; order Rodentia; family Geomyidae; genus Megascapheus; species Megascapheus bottae. The sequence continues at coordinate 192,745 of JANJXV010000676.1, read as the reverse complement.
TTTTGGGTTAAGATTAGGTTTAGGTTTAGGGTTAGGGTAAGGGTAAGGGTTAGGGTTAGGGTTAGGGTTAGTTTAGTGTTGGGGTTAAGGTTATGGTTAGGGTAAGGGATAGGGTTTGGGTTAGGGTTAGGTTTAGGGTTAGGTTTAGCATTAGGGTAAGGGTAAGGGTTAGGGTAAGGGTTATGGTTAAGGTAAGGGTAAGGGTTAGGGTTAGGGTAAGTGTTAGGGTTAGGGTAACTGTAAGGTTTAAGGTTGGGGTTAGGGTAAGGGTTAGGTTTAGGGTTGGGGTTAGGGTAAGGGTAAGTGTTAGGATTAGGGTTAGGGTTATGGTTAGGGTTAGGGTAAGGGTAAGGGTTAGTGTTAGGGTTAGGTTTAGGGTTAGGTTTAGGTTTAGGGTAAGGGTAAGGATTAGAGTTAGGTTTAGGGTTAGGGTTAGGGCAAGGGTTAGGGTAAGGGATAGGGTTAGGGTTAGGAGTAGGGTAAGGGTAAGGGTTAGGGTTAGGGTTAGGGTTGGGATTAGGATAAGGGTTAGGGTTAGGGTTAGGGTTAGGTTTAGGGTTAGGGTTAGGGTTAGGGTTAGTGTAAGGGTAAGGGTTAGGGTTAAGGTTAGGGTTAGGGTTAGGATTAGGGTTAGGGTAAGGTTTAGGGTTAGATATAGGGTTAGGGTTAGGGTAAGGGTAAAGGTTAGTGTTAGGGTTAGGTTTAGGTTTAGTGTTGGTATTAAGGTTAGGGTTAGGTTAAGGGTTAGGTTTTGGGATAGGTTAAGGTTAAGTGTAAGGTTTAGGGTTAAGGTTAGGATTAGTTTTAGGTTTAGGGTTAGGGTACGGTTAGGGTAAGGTAAGGGTTACGGGTAGGATTAGGGTTAGGTTAGTGTAAGGGTTAGGTTTAGGGTTATGGTTAGGTTTAGGTTTAGGGTTAGGGTTAGGGTAAGGCTAAGAGTTAGGTTTTGAGTTAATATTAGCTTTAGGTTAAGGTAAAGGGTTCGGGTTATGGTTAGGGTTAGGGTTAGTGTAAGGGTTAGGGTTAGGTTTAGGTTTAAGGTTAGGATTAGGGTTAGGGTTAGGGTAAGTGTTAGGGTTAGGGTTAGGTTTAAGGTTAGGGTTAGAGTTAGGTTTAGGGTAAGGGTAAGGGTTAGGGTTAAGGTTAGGGTTAGGGTTAGGGTTAGGGTTAGGTTAGGGTTAGGGTAAGGGTTAGGGTTAGGAATAAGGTTAGGGTTAGGGTAAGGGTAAGTGTTAGGGTTAGGGTTAGGGTTAGGTTTCGTGTTGGGGTTAAGGTTAGGGATAGGGTAAGGTTTAGGCTTTTGATTAGTGTTAGGTTTAGGGTTAGGTTTAGGGTTACGGTTAGGGTTAGGGTTAGGGTACGGGTATGTGTTAAGGTTAGGGTTAGTGTTAGGTTTAGCATTAGGGTAAGGGTCAGGGTTAGGGTAACGGTTAGGGTTAAGGTAAGGGTAAGGGTTAGGGTTAGGTTTTGGGTAACGTTTAGGTTTAGTGTAAGGGTAAGTGTTTAGTGTTTGTGTTAGGGTTAGGGTCAGGGTTAGGGTAGGGGTTAGGGTTAGGGTTGGGGTTAAGGTAAGGGTAAGTGTTAGGGTTAGGATTAGGGTTAGGATAAGTGTAATGGTTAGGGCAGGGTTAGGGTTAGGGTTTAGGGTTAGGGTTAGGGTTAGGGATTAGGGTTAGTGTTACGGTTTTGGTAAGGGTTAGCGTTAGGGGTTAGGGGTAGTGTCACTGTTAGGTTAAGGGTTAGGGTTAGGGTAAGGGTAAGGGTTAGTGTTAGGGTTAGGTTTAGGGTTAGGTTTACGGTTAGGGTTAGGGTAAGTGTTAGTGTTAGGGTTAGGGTTAGGGTAAGGTTTAGGGTTATGGTTAGGGTTAGGTTTAGGATTAGGTTTAGGGTTAGAATAAAGGTAAGGGTTAGGGTAAGGGTTAGGGTTAGGTTTAGGGTTAGGATAAAGGTAAGGGTTAGGGTTAGGGTAAGGATAAGGTTTAGGTTTAGGGTTAGGGATATGGTTATTGTAAGGGTAAGGGTTAGGGTTAGGGTTAGGGTTAGGTTAAGGTTAAGGGTTAGGGTTAGTGTTAGGGTTAGGGTAAGGGTAAGGTTTAGGGTTAGGGTTAGAGTTAGGGTAAGGGTTAGGGTTAGGGTTAGGGTTAGGGTTGGGGTTAGGGTAAGGGTAAGTGTTAGGGTTAGGTTTAGGGTTAGCATAAGGCTAAAGGTTAAGGTTAGGGTTATGGTTAGGAGTTAGCGTTAGGTTAGGGTTAGGGGTTAGGGTTAGGGTTAGGGTTAGTGTTAGGGTAAGGGTTAGGTTGAGGGGTTAGGGTTCGTATTAGCGTTAGGGTAAGAATTAGGGATAGGGTTAGGTTTAGGTTTAGGGTTAGTGTTAGTGTTAGGGGAAGAGTTAGGGATAGGGTTAGGTTTAGGTTTAGGGTTGGGGTTAAGGTTAGGGTTAGCGTTAGGGTAAGGGTAAGGGTTAGGGTTAGGGGTAGGGTTGGGGTTAGGGTCAGGGTAAGGGTTAGGGTTAGGGTTAGGATTAGGGGTTACGGTTAGGGTTAGTTTTGGGGTTACGGTTAGAGTAAGGGTAAGGGATAAGGTTAGGGATAGGGTTAGGGTTAGGGTTAATTTTAGGGTTAGGGTTAGTATAAGGTAAGGGGTAGGGTTAGGGTTAAGTTTAAGTTTAGATTTAGGGTTAGGGTTAGGGTTAAGGTAAGGGTAAGGGTTCGGTTTAGGGTTAGGTTTACTTTAGTGTTAGGGTTAGGGTTACGGTTAGGGTAAGGGTAAGGGTTAGGGTTCAGGTTAGGGTTAGGGTTAGGGTTAGGGTTAGGGTAAGCGTAAGGGTTAGGGTTAGGTTTAGGTTTACGGTTAGGGTAAGGGTTAGGTTTAGGGTTAGGGTTAGGTTTAGGGTTAGGTTTACGGTTAGGGTTAGGGTTAGGGAAACGTAAGGGTTAGGGTTAAGGTTAGGTTTAGGGTTAGGGTTAAGGTTATGGTTAGGGTTAGGGTAAGGGTAAGGGTTAGTGTTAGGGTTAGGGTTAGGGTAAGTGTTAGAGTTAGGGTTAGGGTTAGGCTTAGTGTAAGGGTTAGGGTTAGGGTTAGGGTTAGGGTTTTGGTTAGGGTTAGGTTAAGGGTAAGGTTTAGGATTATGATTAGGGTTAGGATTAGGGATAGGGTAAGGGTAAGTGTTACGGTAAGGGTTAGGTTTAGTGTTAGGGTAAAGGTAAGGGTTAGGGTTAGGCTTAGTGTAAGGGTTAGGGTTAGGGTTAGGGTTAGGGTTATGGTATGGGTAAAGGTTAGGGTTTGGGTTAGGGTTAGGGTAAGTGTTAGGGTTAGGGTTAGGGTTAGGTTTAGGGTTAGGGTTAGGGTAAGTGTAAGGGTTAGGGTTAGGGTTAGGTTTAGGGTTAGAGTTAGGTTTATGGTTAGAGTTAGGGTTAGGGTGAGGGTTAGGATAAGGGTATATCTTAGGGTTAGGGTTAGGGTTAGGGTTAGGGTTAGCGTTAGGGTAAGGGTAAGGGTTGGGGTTAGGGTAAGGGTTAAGGTAAGGGTAAGGGTTGGGGTTAGGGTTAGGATTAGGTTTACGTTAAGGTTTAGGGTTAGGTTTAGGGTAAGGATAAGTGTAAGGTTTTGGGTTATGCTTAGGGTTAGGTTTAGGGTTAGGGTTAGGTTAAGGGTAATGGTTAGGGTAAGTGTTAGGTTTAGGGTTAGGTTTAGGGTTAGGGTACGCGTAAGGGTTAGGGTTAGGTTTAGGGTAAGGGTTAGGGTTAGGCTTAGGGTTAGGTTTAGGGTGAGGTTTAGGGTTACGGTAAGGGTAAGGGTTAGGGTTAGGGTTAGGGTTAAGGTAAGGGTAAGGGTTAGGGTTAGGGTTAGGATTTGGTTTAGGGTAAGGGTTAGGGTTAGGTTTAGGGTAAGTGTAAGTGTAAGGTTAAGGGTTACGTTTAGGGTTAGGGTTAGGTTAGGGTAAGGGTAAGGTTTAAGTTTAGGGTTAGGTTTAGGGTTAGGGAATGGGTAAGGCTTAGGGTTAGGCTTAGGGTAAGGGATAGGGTTAGGGTTAGGGTTAGGTTTAGGGATAGGTTTAGGGTTAGAGTGAGGGTAAGTGTTAGGGTGAGGGTTAGGGTTAGGGGTTAGGGTTAGGTTAGAGTTAGGTTTAGGGTTAGGATTAGGGTAAAGGTAAGGGTTAGGGGTAGGGATAGAGTTAGGGTAAGGGTTAGGTTTAGGGTTAGCGTTAGAGTAAGGGTAAGGGTTAGGGTTAGGGTTAGGTTTAAGGATAAGGTTAGGGTTAGGGTTAGGGTTAGGGTAAGGGTAAGGGTAAGGGTTAGGTTAGGGTTAGGGTTATGGTTAGGGTAAGGATTAGGGTTAGGGTAAAGGTAAGTGTTAATGTTAGGGTTAGTGTTAGGGTTAGGGATAGGGTAAGGGTTAAGTTTAGGTTTAGGGTTAGGGTAAGGGTTATGGTTAGGGTTAGGGTTAGGGTTAGGGTTAGGGTTAGGGTAAGTGTTAGTGTTAGGGTTATTGTTAGGTTTAGGGTAATGGTTAGGGTTAAAGTTAGGGTTACGTTTAGGGTTGGGTTTAAGGTTAGGGTTAGGGTTAGTGTAAGGGTAAGTGTTAGGGTTAGGATTAGGGTTAGGGTTAGGGTAAGGTAAGGGTTAGTGTTAAGGTTAGGGTTAGGTTTAGGGTTAGGGTTAGGGTAAGGGTAAGAGTTAGGGTTAGATTAAGATTTAGTGTTAGGGTTAGGGTTAGGTTTAGGGTTAGTGTTAGGGTTAGGGTAAGGGTAGGGTTAGGTTTAAGGTTAGGGTTAGGGTTAGTGTTAGTGTTAGGGTAAGGGTAGGGTTAGGGTTAGGTTAAGGATAGAGTTAGGGTAAGGGTAAGGCTTAGGTTTAGGTTTAGGGTTAGAGTTAGGGTTAGCGAAAGGATAAGGGTTAGGGTTAAGATTAGGTTTAGGGTTAGGCTTAGGGTTAAGTTTACGGTTTAGGATAGGGTAAAGGTAAGTTTTAGGGTTAGGTTTACAGTTAGGGTTAGGGTAAGGGTAAGGCTTAGGTTTAGGGTTAGGGTTAGGGTTAGGTTTGGGGTAAGGGTAAGGGTTAGGGTTAAGGTTAGGGTTAGATTTAGGGTTTGGGTTAGGGTAAGGGTTAGGTTTACAATTAGGGTCAGGGTTAGGGTAAGGGTAAGGATTAGGGTTAGGGTTAGGGTTAGCTTTAGTGTTGGGGTTAAGGTTAGGGTTAGGGTAAGGGTTAGGGTTTGGGTTAGGGTTAGGTTTAGGGTTACGGTTAGGGTTAGGATTAGGGTTAGGGTAAGGGTATGTGTTAAGGTTAGGGTTAGGGTTAGGTTTAGCATTAGGGTAAGGGTTAGGGTTAAGGTAAGTGTAAGGGTTAGGGTTAGGGTTAGGGTTAGGGTTAGGGTTAGGTTTAGGGTAAGGGTTAGGGTTAGGTTTAGGGTAAGGGTAAGATTTAGGGTTAGGGTTAGGAATATGGTTAGGGTTAGTGTAAGGGTAAGGGTTAGGGTTAGGGTTAGGGTTAGGATAAAGGTAAGGTTTAGGGTAAGGGTTAGGGTTAGGTTTAGGGTTAGGATAAAGGTAAGGGTTAGGGTAAGGGTTAGGGTTAGCCTTATGGTAAGGGTAAGGTTTAGGGTTAGGTTTAGGGTTAGGGTTAGTGTAAGGGTAAGGGTTAGTGTTAGTGTTAGGTTAGGGTTAGGTTTATGGTTAGGGTAAGGGTAAGGTTTAGGGTTAGGGTTAGAGTTATTGTAAGGGTTAGGGTTAGGGTTAGGGTTAGGGTTGGGGTTAGGGTAAGGGTAAGTGTTAGGGTTAGGTTTAGGGTTAGGATAAGGGTAAGGGTTAAGGTTAGGGTTATGGTTAGGGGTTAGCGTTAGGTTATGGTTAGGGGTTAGGGTTAGGGTTAGGGTTAGGGTAAGGGTTAGGGTTAGGGGTTAGGGTTCGTATTAGGGTTAGGGTAAGAGTTAGGGATAGGGTTAGGTTTAGGTTTAGGGTTGGGGTTAAGGTTAGGTTAGCCTTGCCTTAGGGTAAGGGTAAGTGTTAGGGTTAGGGATAGGGTTGGGGTTAGGGTAAGGGTAAGGGTTAGGGTTAGGGTTAGGGTAGGGGTTACGGTTAGGGTTAGTTTTAGGGTTAGGTTATGGTAAGGGTAAGGGATAAGGTTAGGCATAGGGTTAGGGTTAGGGTTAATTTTAGGGTTAGGGTTAGTATAAGGTAAGGGGTTGCGTTAGGGTTAGGGTTAAGTTTAGGGTTAGGGTTAGGGTTAGGGTTAAGGTAAGGGTAAGGGTTCGGTTTAGGGTTACGGTTAAGTTAAGGGTTAGGGTTAGGGTTACGGTTAGGGTAAGGGTAAGGGTTAGGGTTCAGATTAGGGTTAGGGTTAGGGTTATGGTTAGGGTTTGTTTAAGGGTTAGGGTTAGGTTTAGGTTTATTGTTAGGGTAAGGGTAAGGGTTAGGTTTAGGGTTAGGGTTAGGGTTAGGGTTAGGGAAATGTAAGGGTTAGGGTTAAGGTTAGGTTTAGGGTTAGGGTTAAGGTTATGGTTAGGGTTCGGGTAATGGTAACGGTTAGTGTTAGGTTTAGGGTTAGGGTTAGGGCTATGGTAACTTTTAGGGTTAGGGTTCGGGTTAGGTTTAGGTTTAGGGTTATGGTTAGGGTTAGGTTAAGGGTAAGGTTTAGGGTTACGGTTAGGGTTAGGATTAGGGATAGGGTAAGGGTAAGGGTTAGGGTAAGGGTTAGGTTTAGGGTTAGGGTAAGGGTAAGGGTAAGGGTTAGGCTTAGGGTAAGAGTTAGGGTTAGGGTTAGGGTTAGGGTTATGGTAAGGGTAAAGGTTAGGGTTAAGGTTAGGGTTAGGGTAAGGGTTAGGGTTAGGGTTAGGGTTAGGTTTAGAGTTAGGTTTATGGTTAGAGTTAGGGTTAGGGTGAGGGTTAGGATAAGGGTATGTCTTAGGGTTAGGGTTAGGTTTAGGGGTAGCCTTAGGGTAAGGGTTAGGGTTAGGGTTAGGGTAAGGGTTCAGGTAAGGGTAAGGGTTGGGGTTAGGGTTAGGATTAGGTTTACGTTAAGGTTTAGGTTTAGGTTTAGGGTAAAGATAAGTGTAAGCTTTTGAGTTATGGTTATGGTTAGGGTTAGGGTTAGGGCTAGGTCAAGGGTTAGGGTACGGGTAAGGGTTAGGGTTAGGTTTAGGGTAAGGGTTAGGGTTAGGGTTAGGTTTAGGTTTAGGGTGAGCTTTAGGGTTACTGTAAGGGTAAGGGTTAGGGTTAGGGTTAGGGTTAAGGTAAGGGTAAGGATTAGGTTTAGGGTTAGGATTTCGTTTAGGGTAAGGGTTAGGTTTAGGTTTAGGGTAAGGGTAAGTGTAAGGTTTAGGGTTATGTTTAGGGTTAGGGTTAGGGTTAGGGTAAGGGTAAGGGTTAGGGTTAGGGTTAGGTTTAGGGTTAGGGTAAGGGTTAGGGTTATGCTTAGGTTTAGGATTAGGGTAAAGGTAAGGGTTAGGGGTAGGGATAGAGTTAGGGTTAGGTTTAGGTTTAGGGTTAGGGTAAGGGTTTTGGTTAGGGTTAGGGTTAGGATTAGGGTTTTGGTTAGGGTAAGTGTAAGTGTTAGTGTTAGGGGTATTGTTAGGGTTAGGGTAATGGTTAGGGTTAGAGTTAGGGTTACGTTTTGGGTTTGGTTTAAGATTAGGGTTAGGTTTAGTGTAAGGGTAAGGGTTAGGGTTAGGATTAGGGTTAGGGTTATGGTAAGGTAAGGGTTAGTGTAAAGTTTAGGGTTAGGTTTAGGGTTTGTTTTAGGGTAAGGGTAAGAGTTAGCATTAGGGTTAGGGTTAGATTAAGATTTAGTGTTAGGGTTAGGGTTAGGTTTAGGGTTAGTGTTAGGGTTAGGGTAAGGGTAAGGGTTAGGGTAAAGGTTAGGGTTAGGGTTAGTGTTAGGGTAAGGGTTAGAGTTAGGTTTAGGGATAGAGTTAGGGTAAGGGTAAGGCGTAGGTTTAGGTTTAGGTTTAGGGTTAGGGTTAGGGAAAGAATAAGGGTTAGGGTTAAGGTTAGGTTTAGGATTAGGCTTAGGGTTAAGGTTAGCGTTAGGGTTAGGGTAAGGGTAAGTTTAGGGTTAGGTTTAGGGTTAGGGTTAGGGTAAGGGTAAGGCTTAGGTTTAGGGTTAGTGTTAGGGTTAGGGTTACGCTAAGGGTAAGGGTTAGGGTTAAGGTTAGTGTTAGGTTTAGGGTTTGCATTAGGGTAAGGGTTAGGTTTAGAATTAGGGTCAGGGTTAGGGTAAGGGTAAGGATTAGGGTTAGGCTTAGGGTTAGCTTTAGTGTTGGGGTTAAGGTTAGGGTTAGGGTAAGGGTTAGGGTTTGGTTTAAGGTTATGTTTAGGGTTAGGTTTAGGGTTACGGTTAGGGTTAGGTTTAGGGTTAGGGTAAGGGTATGTGTTAAGGTTAGGGTTAGGGTTAGGTTTAGCATTATGGTAAGGGTTAGGGTAAGGGTTAGGGTTAAGGTAAGTGTAAGGGTTAGGGTTAGGGTTAGGTTTAGGGTAAGGGTTAGGGTTAGGTTTAGGGAAAGGGTAAGATTTAGGGTTAGGGTTAGGGTTATGGTTAGGGTTAGTGTAAGGGTAAGGGTTAGGGTTAGGGTTAGTTTTAGGGTTAGGTTTAGTTTTAGGGTAAGGGTAAGTGTTTGAGTTAGTGTTAGGGTTAGGGTTAGGGTAAGAGTTAGGGTAAGGGTTAGGGTTAGGTTTGGGTTTAGGGTAAGTGTTAGTGTTAGTGTTAGGGTTAGGGTTAGGGTTAGGGGTTAGGGTTAGGGTTATGGTAATGGTTAGAGTTAGAGGTTAGGCTTAGTGTTAATGTTAGGTTAAGGGTTATGGTTAGGGTTAGGGTTAGGATTAGGAAAAGGCTTAGGGTTAGGGTTAGGGTTAGGGTAAGTGTAAGGGTTAAGTTAGGGTTAGGGTTAGGGTTAGGGTATGGGTTAGGGTTAGGGTTAGGTTTAGGGTTAGGGTTAGGGTTAGGGTAAGTGTTAGGGTTAGGGTTAGGGTTAGGGTTAGGGGTTAGGGTTAGGGTTATGGTAAGGGTTAGAGTTAGGGGATAGGCTTAGTGTTAATGTTAGGTTAAGGGTTATGGTTAGGGTTAGGGTTAGGATTAGGATAAGGGTTAGGGTTAGGGTTAGGGTTAGGGTAAGTGTAAGGGTTAAGTTAGGGTTAGGGTTAGGGTTAGGGTATGGGTTAGGGTTAGTGTTAGGATTAGGGTTAGTGTTAGGGTTAGGGAAAGGAGAAGGGTAAGGTTTAAAGTTAGGTTGAGGGTTAGGGTTAGGGTTAAGTTGAGGTTTAGGGTTGGGTAAGGGTAAGGGTTAGCGTTAGGGTTAGGGTTAGGTTTAGGGTTAGGGTAAGGGTAAGGGTAAGGGTTAGGGTGAAGGTTAGGGTTAGGGTTAGGGTAAGGGTAAGGTTAGAGTTAGGGTTAGGCTTAGGGTTAAGGTAAAGGCTAGGGGTTATCGTTAGGGTTAGGGTAAAGGTTAGGGTTAGTGTTAGGTTTAGGGTTATGGTAATGGTTAGCGTTAGGGTTAGGGTTAGGTTAAGGGTAAGTGTGAGGGTTAAGATTAGGGTCGGATTAGGGTAAGGGTAAATGTTAGGGTTAGGATTAGGTTTAGGGTTAGGGTTACGGTTAGGGTAAGTGTAATGGTTAGAGTTAAGTTTAGGGTTAGGGTTAGTTTTAGGGTTAGGGTTAGGGTTCGGGTTAGGGTTAGGTTAAGGGTAAAGATTAGGGTTAGGTTTAAGGGAAGGTTTAGGGATAATTTTAGGGTTAGGGTTAGGTTCAGGGTTAGGGTTAGGGTAGGGGTAAGGGTTAGTGTTAGGGTTAGGTTTAGGTTTAGTGTTGGGGTAAAGGTTAGGGTTAGGGTAACGGTTAGGGTTAGGGTTAAAGTTAGGTTTAGGGTTACGGTAAGGGTTAGATTTAGGGTAACGGTTAGGGTTAGGTTTAGAGTAAGGGTAAGGTTTAGTGTTAGGGTTAGGGTTAGGGTAATGGTAAGGGTTAGGTTTAGGGTTAGGGTTAGGTTTAGGTTTAGGGTAAGGGTAAGGGTTAGGGTTAGGTTTAGGGCTGGGTTAGGGTACGGGGTAGGGTTGGTGTTAGGGTTAGGCTTAGGTTTAGTGTTGGGGTTAAGGTTAGGGTTAGGGTGATGGTTAGTGTTAGGGTTAAAGTTAGGTTTAGGGTTACGGTTAGGGTTAGATTTAGGGTAAGGGTTAGGGTTAGGTTTAGAGTAAGGGTAAGGTTTAGGGTTAGGGTTAGGGTTAGGGTAATGGTAAGGGTTAGGTTTAGGGTTAGGGTTAGGTTTAGGGTTAGGGTAAGGGTAAGGGTTAGGGTTAGGTTTAGGGTTAGGGTTAGGGTAAGGGGTAGGGTTAGGGTTAGGGTTAGGGTAGGGTTTAGGTGTAGGGTAAGTGTTAGGGTTAAGGTTAGGGTTAGGATAAGGGTAAGGGTTAGGGTTAGGGTTAGGGTTAGGTGTTAGGGTTAGGGTTAGGGGTTAGGGTTAGGGTTAGCGTTAGGTTTAGGGTAAGGGTTAGCGTTAGAGGTTAGAGTTAGTGTTAGGGTTAGGGTTAGGGTTAGGGATAGGTTTAGGATAAGGATTAAAGTTAGTGTTAGTGTTAGGGTTACGGTAAAGGTTAGGGTTAGGGTTAGGGTTTGGGTTAGGGTAAGTGTTAGTGTTAGTGTAGGGTTAGGGTTATGGTAAGGTTTATGGTTAGGGTTAGGGTTAGGGTTACGGTTAGGGTAAGTGTTAGGTTTAGGGTTAGGATTAGGGTTAGGGTTAGGGTAAGGTTTAGGGTTAGGGTTAGGGTTAGGGTAAGGGTAATGGTTAGGGTTAGGGTTAGGGTTAGGTTAGGGTATGGTTAGGGTTAGGGTTAGGGTTAGGGTTAGGTTTGGGGTTAGGGTTAGGGTAAGGGTTAGGGTTAGGTTTAGGGTAAGGGTTGGGGTTAGGGTAAGGGTAAGTGTTAGGGTTAGGTTTAGGGTTAGGATAAGGGTAAGGGTTAAGGTTAGGGTTATGCTTAGGGGTTAGGGTTAGGTTAGGGTTAGGGGTTAGTGTTAGGGTTATGTTTAGGGTAAGGGTTAGAGTTAGGGGTTATGGTTCGTGTTAGGGTTAGGTTAAGGGTTAGTGTTAGGGTTATGGATGGGTTTAGGATAAGGGTTAGGGTTAGGTTTAGAGTAAGGTAAGTTTTATTGTTAGGTTTAGTGTTAGGGTTAGTGTTAGTGTTAGGGTTAGGGTTAGGTTTAGGTTTAGGGTTGGGGTTAAGGTTAGGGTTAGCGTTATGGTAAGGGTAAGGGTAAGGGTTAGGGTCAGGGTTAGGGTTAGTTTTAGGGTTAGGGTTAGGGTAAGGGTAAGGGAAAAGTTTAGGGATAGGGTTAGAGTTAGGGTTAGATTTAGGGTTAGGGTTAGTATAAGTGTAAGGGTGAGGGTTAGGGTTAGGTTTAGGGTTAGGTTAAGGGTAAGGGTTAGTTTTAAGGTTAGGGTTAGTGTTAGGTTTAGAGTTAGGGTTAGGGTTAGGTTTAGGGTTAGGGTTAGGGTAAGGGTTAGGTTTAGAGTTAGGGGTTAGGGTTAGGTTAGGGTTAGGGTAAGCATAGAGTTAGGGTTAGGGTTAGAGTTAATGTTAGTGTTAGGTTAAGCGTTAGGGTTAGGGTTAGGGTTAGGGTAAGGGTTAGGGTTGGGGTTTAGTGTTACGGTTAGGGTTAAGGTAAGGGTTAAGGTTAGGGTTAGGGGTAGGGTAAGGATTATGGTTAGTGTTAGAGTTAGTGTTAGGGTTAAGGTTAGCGCTATCGTTAGGGTTAGGGTTAGGGTAAGGGTAAGGGTTAGGGTTAAGGTTAGGGTTAGGTTTAGGCTTAGGGTTAGGGTAAGGGTAAGGGTTAGGGTTAGGTTTAGGGTTAGGGTAAGGGAAAGGGTTAGGTTTAGGGTTAGGATTAGGTTTAGGGTTGGGGTTAGGGTTAGGGTTAGGGTTAGGGAAAGGATAAGGTTTAGGGTTAAGGTTAGGTTTAGGATTAGGGTTAGAGTTAAAGTTAGGGTTAGGGTTAGGGTAAGGGTAAGGATTGGGGTTAGGTTTAGGGTTAGGTTTAGGGTAAGGGTAATTGATAGGATTAGTGTTAGGGTTAGGTTTATGGTTAGGGTTAGGGTTATGGTTAGGGTAAGGGTAAGGGTTAGGGTTCGGGTTAGGGTTAGTGTTAGGGTGAGGGTAAGGTTAGTGTTAGGGTTAAGGTTAGCGTAAGGGTTAGTGGTTAGGGTTAGCGTTAGGGTAAGGGTTAGTGGTTAGGGTTAGGGTTAGGGTAAGTGTAAGTGTTAGGATTAGGTTTAGGTTTAGGGTTAGGGTAAGGGTTATGGTTATTTTTAGGGTTAGGGTTAGGGTAAGGTTTAGGGTTAGGTTTAGGTTTAGGGAAATGTTTATGGTTAGGGTTAGGTTTAGAGTTAGGGTTAGGGTTAGGGTAAGGTTAAGTGTTAGGGTTAGGGTTAGGGTTAGGTTAAGGGTAAGGGTTAGGGTTAGAGTTAGGGTTAGGTTTAGGGTTAGGGTTAGGGTTAGGGTTAGGGTAAGGGTAAGGTTTAGGGTTAACGTTATGGTTAGGGTTAGGTTTACGGTTAGGGTAGGGTTACTGTAAGGGTAAGGGTTAGGTTTAGGATTGGGTTAGTGTTAGGGTAAGGGTAAGGGTTAGGGTTAGGTTTAGGGTTAGGGTTAGGGTAAGGGTGAGGGGTAGGGTTAGGGTTAGGGTTAGGTTTAGGGTTAGGATTAGGGTTAGGGTTAGGGTAAGGGTAAGGGTTAGGGTTCGGGTTAGGGATAGGGTAAGGGTAAGGGTTAAGGTTAGGTTTAGGGTTAGGGTTAGGGTAAGGGTAAGGGTTAGGGTTAGGGTTAGCGTTAGGGAAAGGATACGGGTTAGGGTTAAGGTTAGGTTTAGGATTAGTGTTAGGGTTAAGGTTAGGGTTAGGGTACGTGTAAGGGTAAGGGTTAGGGTTAGGTTTAGGGTTATGTTTAGGGTAAGGGTGAGGGATAGGGTTAGGGTTAGGGTTAGGTTTAGGGTTACGGTTAGGGTTAGAGTTAATGTTAGTGTTAAGTTAAGGGTTAGGGTTAGGGTTAGGGTTAGGGTTGGGTGTTAGTGTTAGGGTTAGGGTTATGGTAAGGGTTAGGGTTAGGTTTAGGCTTAGGGAAAGGGTTATGGTTATGGTTAGGGTTAGGTTTAGGGTTGACTTTAGGGTTAGCGTTAGAGTTAGGGTTATTGTAACGGTAAGGGTTAGGGTTAAGTTCAGGGTTAGGGTTAGGCTTAGGGTTAGGTTAAGGGTAAGGGTTAGGGTTAGGTTTAGTGTTAGGGTTAGGGTAAGGTTAAGGGTTAGATTTAGTGTTAGGGTTAGGTTTAGAGTTAGGGTTAGGGTTAGGGTTAGGGAAAGGATAAGGTTTAGGGTTAAGGTTAGGGTTAGGGTTATTGTAAGGGTTAGGATTAGGGTTAGTTTTAGGGTTAGGCTTAGGATAAGGGTAATGGATAGGGTTAGTGTTAGCGTTAGGTTTAGGGTTAGGGTTAGGGTTAGGGTTAGGGTTAGGGTTAGGGTAAGGGTTAGGTTTAAGGTTAGAATTAGATTTAGGTTTAGGGTTAGGATTAGGGTTAGGGTTAGGGTAAGGGTAAGGGTAAGGGTTAGGGTTCGGGTTAGGGTAAGGTTTAGTGTTGGGGTTAAGGTTAGGGTTAGGGTATGGGTTAGAGTTTGGGTTAGGGTTAGGTTTAGCGTTAGGTTTAGGGTTACGGTGAGGGTTAGGGTTAGGGTAAGGGTATGTTTTAAGGTTAGGGTTAGGGTTAGAGTTAGGTTTAGCATTAGGGTAAGGGTAAGGGTTAGGGTAAGGGTTAGTGTTAAGGTAAGGGTAAGGGTTAGGGTTAGGGGTAGGGTAAAGTTTAGGGTTACGGTTAGGGTAAGGTTAAGGGTAAGGGTTAGGGTTACTGTTAGCGTAAGGGTAAGGGTTAGGGTTAGGGTTAGGGTTACGTTTATGTTAAAGGTTAGGGGTTAGGGTTGGTGTTAGGTAATGGTTAGGGTTAGGGTTAGGGTTAGGTTAAGAGTAAGTGTTAGGGTTAGGTTAAGAGTAATTGTTAGGGTTAGGGTTAGTGTTAGAGTTATGGTAAGGGTAAGGATTGGGGTTAGTGTTAGGGTTAGGGTAAGGGTAAGGGTTAGGGTTAGGATTAGGGTTAGGGTAAGGGTAAGGGTTAGGGTTAGGGTTAGGGTTAGGTTTAGGGTTAGGTTTAGGGTTAGGGTTAGGGTTAGGGTTAGTTTTAAAGTTAAGGTTAGGGTTAGGTTTAGAGTTAGGGTTAGGGTTAGGGTTAGGTTTAGGCTTAGGGTTAGGGTAAGGGTTAGGTTTAGAGTTAGGTGTAGGGTTAGGGTTAGATTTAGATTTAGGGGTAGGGTTAGGGTAAGGGTAAGGGTTAGGGATAGTGTTAGGGTAAGCGTTAGAGTTAGGGTTAGAGTTAGGGTTAGAGTTAATGTTAGTGTTAGGTTAAGGGTTAGGGTTAGGGTTAGGGTTAAGATTAGAGTAAGGGTTAGGGTTAGGGGTTAGTGTTAGGGTTAGGGTTAGGGTAAGGGTAAGCGTTAGAGTTCGGGTTAGGGTTAGGGTTAGAGTTAATGTTAGTGTTAGGTTAAGGGTTAGGGTTAGGGTTAGGATTAGGGTTAGGGTTATTGTAAGGGTAAGGGTTCGGGGTTAGTGTTAGGGTTAGGATTAGGGTAAGTTTTACGGTTAGGGTTAGGGTTAGGTTAAGGGTAATTGTTAGGGTTAGGTTAGGTTTAGGGTTAGCGTTAGGGTTAGGGTAAGGGTTAGTGGTAATGTTAGGGTTAGGGTAAGGGTAAGTGTTAGGATTAGGGTTAGGGTTAGGGTAAAGGTAAGTGTTAGGTTTATGGTTAGGGTTAGGGTTAGGGTTAGGGTAAGGTTAAGGGTTAGGGTTAGGGTTAGAGTAAGGGTAAGGGTTAGGGTTATGGTTAGGGTTAGCATAAGTTTAGTGGTTAGGGTTAGGTTTAGGGTAAGGGTTAGTGGTTAGGGTTAGGGTTAGGGTTAGGGTTAGGGTTATGGTTATTGTTAGGGTTAGGGTTAGGGTAAGGTTTAGGGGTAGGTTTAGGTTTAGGGAAAGGTTTATGGTTAGGGTTAGGTTTAGGGTTAGGGTTAGGGTAAGGTTAAGTGTTAGGGTTAGGGTTAGGGTTAGGTTAAGGGTAAGGGTTAGGGTTAGGGTTAGGGTTAGTTTTAGGATTAGGGATTGGGTTAGGGTTAGGGTAAGGGTAAGGGTTAGGTTTAAGGTTAGGGTTAGGGGTAGGTATAGGGTTAGGTTAGGGTTAGGTATAGGTTTAGGGTTAGGGTTAGGGTTAGGGTTATGGTAAGGGTTAGGGTTAGGATTAGGGTTAGCGACAGGGTAAGGGTAAGGGTTAGGTTTAGGGTTAGGGTAAGGTTTAGTGTTGGGGTTAAGGGTTATGGTTAGGGTTAGGGTTAAGGTTAGGGTAAGGGTTAGGGTAAGGGTATATGTTAAGGTTAGTGTTAGGGGTTAGGGTTAGGATTATAGTTAGCGTTAGGGGTTAGGGTTAATGTTAGGGTAAGGGTTAGCATTAGGGGTTAGGGTTAGGAAAAGCATAAGGGTTAGGGTTAAGGTGAGGATTAGGGTTAGGGTAAGGGTAAGGGTTAGGGTTAGGTTTGGGTTAGGTATAGGTTAAGGGTAAGGGTTAGGGTTAGGGTTAGTGTTAGGGTTAGGTTAAGGGTAAGGTTTAGTTTTAAGGTTAGGGTTAGGTTTAGAGTTAGGGTTAGGGTTAGGTTTAGGGTTAGGGTTAGGGTAAGGTTTAGGTTTAGAGTTAGGGGTAGGGTTAGGGTAAGGGTAAGGGTTAGGGTTAGGTTTAGGGTTAGGGTAAGCGTAGAGTTAGGGTTAGGTTTAGAGTTAATGTTAGTGTTAGGTTAAGGGTTAGGGTTAGGGTTAGGGTTAGGGTAAGGTTTAGGTTTATGTTTAGGTTTAGGGAAAGGTTTATGGTTAGGGTTAGGGTTAGCGTTAGGGTTAGGGTAAGGTTAAGTGTTAGGGTTAGGGTTAGGTTAAGGGTAAGGGTTAGGGTTAGGGTTAGGGTTGGGTTTAGGGTAAGGGTTAGGGTTAGGGTTAGGGTAAGGGTAAGGGTTAGGGTTAAGGTTAGGGTTAGGGTTAGGTATAGGGTTAGGGTTAGGGTTAGGTTTATGGTAAGGGTTAGGGTTAGGATTAGGGTTACCAATAGGGTAAGGGTAAGGGTTAGGTTTAGGGTTAGGGGTAAGGTTTAGTGGTGGGGTTAAGGGTTAGGGTTAGGGTTAGGGTTAAGGTTAGGGTAAGGGTTAGAGTAAGGGTATATGTTGAGGTTTGGGTTAGGGTTAGGGTTAGGTTTAGCATTAGGGTAAGGGTAAGGGTTAGGGTAAAGGTTAGGGTTAAGGTAAGGGTAAGGGTTAGGGTTACGCTTAGGGTTAGGTTTAGGGTAAGGTTTAGGGTTAGGTTTAGAGTAAGGGTAAGGTTTAGGGTTAGGGTTAGCGTTAGGGTAAGGGTAATGGTTAGGGAAAGGGTTAGATTTAGGGGTAGGTTTAGGTTTACGGGTTGTAAGGGTTAAGGTTAGGGTTAGGGTTGGGGTTAGGGTAAGGGTAAGTGTTAGGGTTAGGGTTAGTTTTAGGATAAGAGTAAGGGTTAGGTCAGAGATAGTGTTAGGGGTTAGGGTTAGGGTTATAGTTAGCGTTAGGTGTTAGGGTTAGGGTTAGGGTAAGGGTTAGCATTAGGGGTTAGGGTTAGGAAAAGGATAAGGGTTAGGGTTAAGGTTAGGTTTAGGGTTAGGGTTAGGGTTAAGGTGAGGGTTAGGGTTAGGGTAAGGGTAAGGGTTAGGTTTAGGTTATGGGTTAGGTATAGGTTAAGGGTAAGGGTTAGGTTTAGGGTTAGGGTAAGGGTAAGGGTTAGTTTTAAGGTTAGGGTTAGGGTTAGGTTTAGAGTTAGGGTTAGGGTTAGGTTTAAGGTTAGGGTTAGGGTAAGGGTTAGGTTTAGAATTAGGGGTAGGGTTAGGGTAAGGGTAAGGGTTCGGGTTAGGGTTAGGGTTAGGGTAAGCGTAGAGTTATGGTTAGGTTTAGGGTTAGGGTTAGAGTTAATGTTAGTGTTAGGTTAAGGGTTAGAGTTAGGGTTAGGGTTAGGGTAAGTGTTAGGGTTGGGGGTTAGTGTTACGGTTAGGGTTAGGGTAAGGGTTAGGGTTAGGTTAAGGTTTAGAGTAAGGGTTATGGTTAGTGTTAGTGTTAGGGTTAGTGTTAAGGTTAGGGTTAGCGTTAGGGTTAGGGTTAGGGTAAGGGTAAGGGTTAGGGTTAATGTTAGGGTTAGGGTTATGCTTAGGGTTAGGGTAAGGGTAAGGGTTAGGGTTAGATTTAGGGTTAGGGTAAGGGTAAGGGTTAGGGTTAGGATTAGGGTTAGGGTAAGGGTAAGGGTTAGGGTTAGGGTTAGGGTTAGGTTTAGGGTTAGGTTTAGGGTTAGGGTTAGGGTTAGGGTTAGTTTTAAAGTTAAGGTTAGGGTTAGGTTTAGAGTTAGGGTTAGGGTTAGGGTTAGGTTTAGGCTTAGGGTTAGGGTAAGGGTTAGGTTTAGAGTTAGGTGTAGGGTTAGGGTTAGATTTAGATTTAGGGGTAGGGTTAGGGTAAGGGTAAGGGTTAGGGATAGTGTTAGGGTAAGCGTTAGAGTTAGGGTTAGAGTTAGGGTTAGAGTTAATGTTAGTGTTAGGTTAAGGGTTAGGGTTAGGGTTAGGGTTAAGATTAGAGTAAGGGTTAGGGTTAGGGGTTAGTGTTAGGGTTAGGGTTAGGGTAAGGGTAAGCGTTAGAGTTCCGGTTAGGGTTAGGGTTAGAGTTAATGTTAGTGTTAGGTTAAGGGTTAGGGTTAGGGTTAGGATTAGGGTTAGGGTTATTGTAAGGGTAAGGGTTCGGGGTTAGTGTTAGGGTTAGGATTAGGGTAAGTTTTACGGTTAGGGTTAGGGTTAGGTTAAGGGTAATTGTTAGGGTTAGGTTAGGTTTAGGGTTAGCGTTAGGGTTAGGGTAAGGGTTAGTGGTAATGTTAGGGTTAGGGTAAGGGTAAGTGTTAGGATTAGGGTTAGGGTTAGGGTAAAGGTAAGTGTTAGGTTTATGGTTAGGGTTAGGGTTAGGGTTAGGGTAAGGTTAAGGGTTAGGGTTAGGGTTAGAGTAAGGGTAAGGGTTAGGGTTATGGTTAGGGTTAGCATAAGTTTAGTGGTTAGGGTTAGGTTTAGGGTAAGGGTTAGTGGTTAGGGTTAGGGTTAGGGTTAGGGTTATGGTTATTGTTAGGGTTAGGGTTAGGGTAAGGTTTAGGGGTAGGTTTAGGTTTAGGGAAAGGTTTATGGTTAGGGTTAGGTTTAGGGTTAGGGTTAGGGTAAGGTTAAGTGTTAGGGTTAGGGTTAGGGTTAGGTTAAGGGTAAGGGTTAGGGTTAGGGTTAGGGTTAGTTTTAGGATTAGGGATTGGGTTAGGGTTAGGGTAAGGGTAAGGGTTAGGTTTAAGGTTAGGGTTAGGGGTAGGTATAGGGTTAGGTTAGGGTTAGGTATAGGTTTAGGGTTAGGGTTAGGGTTAGGGTTAGGGTAAGGGTTAGGGTTAGGATTAGGGTTAGCGACAGGGTAAGGGTAAGGGTTAGGTTTAGGGTTAGGGTAAGGTTTAGTGTTGGGGTTAAGGGTTATGGTTAGGGTTAGGGTTAAGGTTAGGGTAAGGGTTAGGGTAAGGGTATATGTTAAGGTTAGTGTTAGGGGTTAGGGTTAGGATTATAGTTAGCGTTAGGGGTTAGGGTTAATGTTAGGGTAAGGGTTAGCATTAGGGGTTAGGGTTAGGAAAAGCATAAGGGTTAGGGTTAAGGTGAGGATTAGGGTTAGGGTAAGGGTAAGGGTTAGGGTTAGGTTTGGGTTAGGTATAGGTTAAGGGTAAGGGTTAGGGTTAGGGTTAGTGTTAGGGTTAGGTTAAGGGTAAGGTTTAGTTTTAAGGTTAGGGTTAGGTTTAGAGTTAGGGTTAGGGTTAGGTTTAGGGTTAGGGTTAGGGTAAGGTTTAGGTTTAGAGTTAGGGGTAGGGTTAGGGTAAGGGTAAGGGTTAGGGTTAGGTTTAGGGTTAGGGTAAGCGTAGAGTTAGGGTTAGGTTTAGAGTTAATGTTAGTGTTAGGTTAAGGGTTAGGGTTAGGGTTAGGGTTAGGGTAAGGTTTAGGTTTATGTTTAGGTTTAGGGAAAGGTTTATGGTTAGGGTTAGGGTTAGCGTTAGGGTTAGGGTAAGGTTAAGTGTTAGGGTTAGGGTTAGGTTAAGGGTAAGGGTTAGGGTTAGGGTTAGGGTTGGGTTTAGGGTAAGGGTTAGGGTTAGGGTTAGGGTAAGGGTAAGGGTTAGGGTTAAGGTTAGGGTTAGGGTTAGGTATAGGGTTAGGGTTAGGGTTAGGTTTATGGTAAGGGTTAGGGTTAGGATTAGGGTTACCAATAGGGTAAGGGTAAGGGTTAGGTTTAGGGTTAGGGGTAAGGTTTAGTGGTGGGGTTAAGGGTTAGGGTTAGGGTTAGGGTTAAGGTTAGGGTAAGGGTTAGAGTAAGGGTATATGTTGAGGTTTGGGTTAGGGTTAGGGTTAGGTTTAGCATTAGGGTAAGGGTAAGGGTTAGGGTAAAGGTTAGGGTTAAGGTAAGGGTAAGGGTTAGGGTTACGCTTAGGGTTAGGTTTAGGGTAAGGTTTAGGGTTAGGTTTAGAGTAAGGGTAAGGTTTAGGGTTAGGGTTAGCGTTAGGGTAAGGGTAATGGTTAGGGAAAGGGTTAGATTTAGGGGTAGGTTTAGGTTTACGGGTTGTAAGGGTTAAGGTTAGGGTTAGGGTTGGGGTTAGGGTAAGGGTAAGTGTTAGGGTTAGGGTTAGTTTTAGGATAAGAGTAAGGGTTAGGTCAGAGATAGTGTTAGGGGTTAGGGTTAGGGTTATAGTTAGCGTTAGGTGTTAGGGTTAGGGTTAGGGTAAGGGTTAGCATTAGGGGTTAGGGTTAGGAAAAGGATAAGGGTTAGGGTTAAGGTTAGGTTTAGGGTTAGGGTTAGGGTTAAGGTGAGGGTTAGGGTTAGGGTAAGGGTAAGGGTTAGGTTTAGGTTATGGGTTAGGTATAGGTTAAGGGTAAGGGTTAGGTTTAGGGTTAGGGTAAGGGTAAGGGTTAGTTTTAAGGTTAGGGTTAGGGTTAGGTTTAGAGTTAGGGTTAGGGTTAGGTTTAAGGTTAGGGTTAGGGTAAGGGTTAGGTTTAGAATTAGGGGTAGGGTTAGGGTAAGGGTAAGGGTTCGGGTTAGGGTTAGGGTTAGGGTAAGCGTAGAGTTATGGTTAGGTTTAGGGTTAGGGTTAGAGTTAATGTTAGTGTTAGGTTAAGGGTTAGAGTTAGGGTTAGGGTTAGGGTAAGTGTTAGGGTTGGGGGTTAGTGTTACGGTTAGGGTTAGGGTAAGGGTTAGGGTTAGGTTAAGGTTTAGAGTAAGGGTTATGGTTAGTGTTAGTGTTAGGGTTAGTGTTAAGGTTAGGGTTAGCGTTAGGGTTAGGGTTAGGGTAAGGGTAAGGGTTAGGGTTAATGTTAGGGTTAGGGTTATGCTTAGGGTTAGGGTAAGGGTAAGGGTTAGGGTTAGATTTAGGGTTAGGGTAAGGGTAAGGGTTAGGTTTAGAATTAGGATTAGGTTTAGGTTTAGGGTTAGGGTTATGGTTAGGGAAAGGATAAGGATTAGGGTTAAGGTTAGGTTTAGGATTAGGGTTAGGGTTAAGGTTAGGGTTAGGGTTAGGTTTAGGGTAAGGGTAATGGATAGGGTTAGGTTTAGGGTAAGGGTTAGGGATAGGGTTAGGGTAAGGGTAAGGGTTAGGGTTAGGGATAGGGTTAGGGTTAGTGTTAGGATAAGGGTAAGTGTTAGGGTTAGGTTAGGTTTAGGGTTAGGGTTAGGGTTAGGGTTAGTGGTTAGGGTTAGGGTTAGGGTAAGGGTAAGTATTAGGATTAAGGTTAGGGTTAGGGTAAGGGTAAGTGTTAGGTTTATGGTTAGGGTTAGGGTTAGGGTTAGTGTTAGGGTAAAGTTAAGGTTTACGGTTAGGGTTAGGGTAAGGGTAAGGGTTAGGGTTAGGGTTAGGGTTAGCATAAGGGTTAGTGGTTAGGGTTAGGGTTAGGGTAAGGGTTAGTGTTTAGGGTTAGGGTTAGGGTAAGTGTAAGTGTTAGGATTAGGGTTAGGTTTAGGGTTAGGGTAAGGGTTATGGTTATTGTTAGGGTTAGGGTTAGGGTAAGGTTTAGGGTTAGGTTTAGGTTTAGGGAAAGGTTTATGGTTAGGGTTAGGTTTAGGGTTAGAGTTAGGGTAAGGTTAAGTGTTAGGGTTAGGGTTAGGGTTAGGTTAAGGGTAAGGATTAGGGTAAGGGTTAGGGTTAGGTTTAGGGTTAGGATTAGGGTTAGGGTTAGGTTAAGGGTAAGGGTTAGGGTTAAGGTTAGGGTTAGGTTTAGGTATAGGGTTAGGGTTAGGTTTAGGGTTAGGGTAAGGGTTAGGGTTAGGATTAGGGTTAGTGATAGGGTAAGGGTAAGGGTTAGGTTTAGGGTTAGGGTAAGGTTAAGTGTTGGGGTTAAGGGTTAGGGTTAGGGTTAGGGTTAGGTTTAGGGTAAGGGTTAGGGTAAGTGTATATGTTAAGGTTAGGGTTAGGGTTAGGGTTAGGTTTAGCATTAGGGTAAGGGTAAGGGTTAGGGTAAAGTTTAGGGTTAAGGTAAGGGTAAGGCTCAGGGTTACGCTTAGGGTTAGGTTTAGGGTTAGGTTTAGAGTAAGGGTAAAGTTTAGGGTTAGTGTTAGTGTTAGGGTAAGGGTAAGGGTTAGGGTAAGGGTTAGGTTTAGGGTTAGGTTTAGGTTTAGGGTAAGTGTAAGGGTTAGGGTTAGGGTTAGGGTTGGGTTTAGGGTAAGGGTAAGTGTTAGGGTTAGGGTTAGTTTTAGGATAAGAGTAAGGGTTAGGTCAGAGATAGGGTTAGGGGTTAGGGTTAGGGTTATAGTTAGCGTTAGGGGTTAGGGTTAGACTTAGGGTAAGGGTTAGCATTAGGGGTTAGGGTTAGGAAAAGGATAAGGGTTAGGGTTAAGGTTAGGTTTAGGGTTAGATTTAGGGTTAAGGTGAGGGTTATGATTAGGGTAAGGGTAAGGGTTATGGTTAGGTTATGGGTTAGGTATAGGTTAAGGGAAAGTGTTAGGGTTAGGGTTAGGGATGGGTAAGGTTAAGGGTAAGGGTTAGTTTTAAGGTTAGGGTTAGGGTTAGGTTTAGAGTTAGGGTTAGGGTTAGGTTTAGTGTTAGGGTTAGTGTAAGGGTTAGGTTTAGAGTTAGGGGTAGGGTTACGGTAAGGGTAAGGGTTAGTGTTAGGCTTAGGGTTAGGGTAAGCCTAGAGTTAGGGTTAGGGTTACGGTTAGAGTTAATGTTAGTGGTAGGTTAAGGGTTAGGGTCAGGGTTAGGGTTTGGGTAAGGGTTAGGGTTGGGGGTTAGTGTTACTGTTAGGGTTAGGGTAAGGGTTAGGGTTAGGTTTAGGGTTAGGGTAAGGGTTATGGTTAGTGTTAGAGTTAGTGTTAGGGTTAAGGTTAGGGTTAGCGTAAGGGTTAGGGTTAGGGTAAGGTTAAGGGTTAGGGTTAAGGTTAGGGTTAGGGTTAGGCTTAGGGTTAGGTTAAGGGTAAGGGTTAGGGTTAGGTTTAGGGTTAGGGTAAGGGTAAGGATAAGGGTTAGGTTTAGGGTTAGGGTTAAGTTTAGTGTTAGTGTTAGGGTTAGGGTTAGGAAAAGGATAAGGGTTAGGGTTAAGGTTAGGTTTAGGATTAGGGTTAGGGTTTAGGTTAGGGTTAGGGTTAGGGTAAGGGTAAGGATTAGGGTTAGGTTTAGGGTTAGGTTTAGGGTTTGGGTTAGGGTTAGAGTTAATGTTAGTGTTAGGTTAAGGGTTAGGGTTAGGGTTAGGGTTAGGGTAAGGGTTAGGGTTGGGGGTTAGTGTTAGGGTTAGGGTTAGGGTAAGGTTTAGGGTTAGGTTTAGGCTTAGGGTAAGGGTTATGGTTAGGGTTAGGGTTAGGGTTAAGTTTAGGGTTAGGGTTAGGCTCAGGGTTAGGTTAAGGGTAAGGGTTAGGGTTAGGTTTAGGGTTAGGGTTAGGGTAAGGTTAAGGGTTAGTTTTAGGGTTAGGGTTAGGTTATGGTTAGGGGTAGGGTTAGGTAAAGGATAAGTGTTAGGGTTAAGGTTAGGTTTACGATTAGGGTTAGGGTTAAAGTTAGGGTTAGGGTTACGGTAAGGGTAAGGGTTAGGGTTAGGTTTAGGTTTAAGGTTAGGGTAAAGGTGAGCGATAGGGTTAGGGTTAGGGTTAGGTTTAGGGTTAGGGTTAGGGTTAGGGTAAGGGTAGGATTAAGGGTTAGGGTTAGGGTTAAGTTTAGAGTTAGAGTTAGGTTTAGGGTTAGGATTAGGGTTAGAGTTAGGGTAAGGGTAAGGTTTAGGGTTCGCGTTAGTGTAAGTTTTAGTTGTGGGGTTAAGGTTAGGGTTAGGGTTAGGGTTAGGTTTAGGTTAAGGTTTAGGGGTTAGGGTTAGGGTTAGGGTAATGGTTAGGGTTAGGGTTAGGTTAAGGGTAAGTGTTAGGGTTAGGGTTAGGGTTAGTGTTTGGGTAAGGGTACGTGTTAGGGTTAGGGTTAGGTTTAGGGTTAGGGTTAGGGTTAGGGTTAGGGTTAGGGTAAGGCTTAGGGGTTAGGTTTAGGGTTAGGGAAAGGGTTAGCGTTAGGGTTAGGGTTAGGTTAAGGGTAAGTGTTAAGCTTAGGTTTAGGTTTATGGTTAGTTTTAGGTTTAGGGTAAGTGTAAGGGTTAGGGTTAGGGTTAGGGTTGGGGTTAGGGTAAGGGTAAGTGTTAGGGTTAGGGTTAGTTTTAGGATAAGAGTAAGGGTTAGGTCAGAGATAGGTTTAGGGGTTAGGGTTAGGGTTATAGTTAGCGTTAGGGGTTAGGGTTAGACTTAGGGTAAGGGTTAGCATTAGCGGTTAGGGTTAGGAAAAGGATAAGGGTTAGGGTTAAGGTTAGGGTTAGGGTTAGGGTTAAGGTGAGGGCTATGGTTAGGGTAAGGGTAAGGGTTAGTGTTAGGTTATGGGTTAGGTATAAATTAAGGGTAAGTGTTAGGGTTAGGGTTAGGGTTGGGTAAGGTTAATGGTAAGGGTTAGTTTTAAGGTTAGGGTTAGGGTTAGGGTTAAGGTGAGGGCTATGGTTAGGGTAAGGGTAAGGGTTAGTGTTAGGTTATGGGTTAGGTATAAATTAAGGGTAAGTGTTAGGGTTAGGGTTAGGGTTGGGTAAGGTTAATGGTAAGGGTTAGTTTTAAGGTTAGGGTTAGGGTTAGGTTTAGAGTTAGGGTTAGGGTTAGGGTAAGGGTTAGGTTTAGAGTTAGGGGTAGGTTTAGGGTAAGGGTAAGGGTTAGGGTTAGGGTTAGGGTTAGGGTAAGAGTAGAGTTAGGGTTACGGTTAGGGTTAGAGTTAATGTTAGTGTTAGGTTAAGGGTTAGGGTTAGGGTTAGGGTTTGGGTAAGGGTTAGGTTTGGGGGTTAGTGTTACGGTTAGGGATAGGGTAAGGGTTAGGGTTAGGTTTAGGGTTAGGGTAAGGGTTATGGTTAGTGTTACTTAGTGTTAGGGTTAAGGTTAGGGTTAGCGTTAAGTTTAGGGTTAGGGTAAGGTTAAGGGTTAGGGTTAAGGTTAGGGTTATGGTTAGGCTTAGGGTTAGGGTAAGAGTAAGGGTTAGGGTTAGGTTTAGGGTTAGGTAAGGGTAAGGGTTAGGTTTAGGGTTAGGGTTAAGTTTAGTGTTAGGGTTAGGGTTAGGGTTAGGAAAAGAATAAGGGTTAGGGTTAAAGGTTAGGTTTAGGATTAGGGTTAGGGTTAAGGTTAGGGTTAGGGTTAGGGTAAGGGTAAGGATTAGGGTTAGGTTTAGGGTTAGGTTTAGGGTTTGGGTTAGGGTTAGATTTAATGTTAGTGTTAGGTTAAGGGTTAGGGTTAGGGTTAGGATAAGGGTTAGGGTTGGGGGTTAGTGTTAGGGTTAGGGTTAGGGTAAGGTTTAGGGTTAGTTTTAGGCTTAGGGTAAGGGTTATGGTTATGGTTAGGGTTAGGGTTAGGGTTAAGTTTAGGGTTAGCGTTAGGGTTAGGGTTACTGTAACGGTAAGGGTTGGGGTTAAGTTGAGAGTTAGGGTTAGGCTCAGGGTTAGGTTAAGGGTAAGGGTTAGGGTTAGGTATAGGGTTAGGGTTAGGGTAAGGTTAAGGGTTAGTTTTAGGGTTAGGGTTAGGTTTAGGGTTAGGGTTAGGGTTAGGGAAAGGATAAGCGTTAGGGTTAAGGTTAGGTTTAGGTTTAGGGTTAGTGTTAACGTTAGGGTTAGGGTTACGGTAAGGGTAAGGGTTAGTGTTAGGTTTAGGGTAAGATTAGGGTAAGGGTGAGGGATAGGGTTAGGGTTAGGGTTAGGTTTAGGGTTAGGGTTAGGGTTAGGGTAAGGGTAAGAGTAAGGGTTAGGGTTAGGGTTAAGTTTAGATTTAGGGTTAGGTTTAGGGTTAGGATTAGGGTTAGGGTTAGGGTAAGGGTAAGGTTTAGGGTTCGGGTTAGGGTAAGTTTTAGTGTTAGGGTTAAGGTTAGGGTTAGGGTTGGGGTTAGGGTTAGGGTTAGGGTAATGGTTAGGGTTAGGGTTAGGGTTAGGTTAAGGGTAAGTGTTAGGTTTAGGGTTACGGTTAGTGTTTGGGTAAGGGTACGTGTTAGGGTTAGGGTTAGGTTTAGGGTTAGGGTTAGGGTTAGGGTAAGGCTTAGGGGTTAGGGTTAGGGTTAGGGAAAGGGTTAGCGTTAGGGTTAGGGTTAGGTTAAGGGTAAGTGTTAGGGTTAGGTTTAGGTTTAGGGTAAGATTAAGTGTAAACGTTAGGTTTAGGGTTAGGGTTAGGGTTAGGGTTAGGGTAAGGGTAAGGATTAGGTTTAGAGTTAGGGGTAGGGTTAGGGTAAGGGTAAGGGTTAGGGTTTGGATTAGGGTTAGGGTTAGGGTAAGAGTTAGGGTTAGGTTTAAGGTTAGGTTTATTGTAAGGTTAAGGGTTAGGGTTAGGGTTAGGGTTTGGGTTACGGTTAGGGTTAGGGTTAGGGTATGGGTAAGGGTTAGGTTAGGGTTAGGGTTAGGGTTAGGGTAAGGGTTAGGGTTAGGGTTAGGGTTAGGGTAAGGGTAAGGGTTAGGGTTAGGGTTAGGTTTAGATTTAGGGGTAGGGTTAGGGTAAGGGTAAAGGTTAGGGTTAGGGTTAGTGGTAGGGTAAGCGTTACAGTTAGGGTTAGGGTTAGGTTTAGAGTTAATGTTAGTGTTAGGTTAAGGGTTAGGGTTAGGGTTAGGGTTAGGGTTAGAGTAAGGGTTAGGGTTAGGGGTTAGTGTTAAGGTTAGGATTAGAGTAAGGGTAAGCGTAAGAGTTAATGTTAGTGTTAGGTTAAGGGTTAGGGTTAGGGTTAGGATTAGGGTTATTGTAAGGGTAAGTGTTAGGGGTTAGTGTTAGGGTTAGGTTTAGGGTAAGGTTTAGGGTTAGGGTTAGGGTTAGCTTAAGGGTAAGTGTTAGGGTTAGGGTCAGGGTTTGTGTTAGGATAAGGGTAAGTGTTGGGGTTAGGTTAGGTTTAGGGTTAGGGTTAGGGTTAGGGTAAGGGTCAGGGTTAGGTTTAGGGTTAGGATTAAGTTTAGGGTTAGGGTTAGGGTTAGGGAAATGATAAGGGTTAGGTTTAAGGTTAGGTTTAGGATTAGGGTTAGGGTTAAGGTTCGTGTTAGGGTTAGGGTTAGGGTATGTATTAGGGTTAGGTTTGGGGTTAGTTTTAGGGTAAGGGTAATGGATAGGGTTAGTGTTAGGGTTAGGTTTAGGGTTAGGGTTAGGGTTAGGGTTAGGGTAAGGGTAAGGGTTAGGGTTAAGGTTAGGATTAGGTTTAGTTTTAGGGTTAGGATTAGGGTTAGGGTTAGGTAAGGGTAAGGGTTAGGGTTCGGGTTAGGGTAAGGTTTAGTGTTGGGGTTAAGGTTAGGGTTAGGGTAAGGGTTAGAGTTTGGGTTAGGGTTAGGTTTAGCGTTAGGTTTAGGGTTACGGTTAGGGTTAGGGTTAGGGTAAGTGTATGTGTTAAGGTTAGGGTTAGGGTTAGGGTTAGGTTTAGCATTAGGGTAAGGGTAAGGGTTAGGGTAAGGGTTAGTGTTAAGGTAAGGGTAAGGGTTAGGGCTAGGGTTAAGGTAAAGTTTAGGGTTAGGGTTAGAGTAAGGTTAAGGGTTAGGGTTAGCGTTAGTGTTATGGTAAGGGTAAGGGTTAGGGTTAGGGTTAGGGTTACGTTTAGGTTAAAGGTTAGGGGTTAGGGTTGGTGTTAGGTAATGGTTAGGGTTAGGGTTAGGGTTAGGTTAAGAGTAAGTGTTAGGGTTAGGTTAAGTGTAATTGTTAGGGTTAGGGTTAGTTTTAGGGTTAGGGTAAGGGTAAGGATTAGGGTTAGTGTTAGGGTTAGGGTAAGTGTAAGGGTTAGGGTTAGGATTAGGGTTAGGGTAAGGGTAAGGGTTAGGGTAAGGATTAGTGTTAGGTTCAGGGTTAGGTTTAGGGTTAGGGTTAGAGTTAGGGTTAGTTTTAAGGTTAAGGTTAGGGTTAGGTTTAGAGTTAGGGTTAGGGTTAGTGTTAGGTTTAGGGTTAGGGTTAGGGTAAGGGTTAGGTTTAGAGTTATCGGTAGGGTTAGGTTCAGATTTAGATTTAGGGGTAGGGTTAGGGTTAGGGTTAGCGTTAGGGTTAGGGTTTGGGTTAGTGTTAGGGAAAGGGTAAGGGTTAGTGTTAGGGTTAGGGTTACGTTTAGGTTAAAGGTTAGGGGTTATGGTTAGTGTTAGGTAATGGTTAGGGTTAGGGTTAGGGTTAGGTTAAGCGTAAGTGTTAGGTTTAGGTTAAGAGTAATTGTTAGGGTTAGGGTTAGTGTTAGGGTTAGAGTAAGGGTAAGGATTAGGGTTAGTGTTAGGCTTAGGGTAATGGTAAGGATTAGGGTTAGGGTTAGGGTTAGTGTTAGGGTTAGGGTTAGGTTTAGGGTTAGGGTAAGGTTTATGGTTAGGGTTAGGGTTAGGTTTAGGTTTAGGGTAAGGTTAATTGTTAGTGTTAGGTTTAGGGTTAGGGTTAGGGTAAGGGTTAGGGTTAGGGTTAGGTTTAGGGTTGGGGTTAAGGTTAGGGTTAGGGTTAGGGTAATGGTAAGAGTTAGGGTTAGGGTTAGGGTTAGGGTTAGGGTTAGTGTTAGGGTAAGGTTTAGGGTTAGGTTTAGGGTTAGGGGTTACGGTTAGAGTTAGGTTTAGGGTTAGGGTTAGGGTAAGGGTAAGGCGTAGGGTTGGGGATAGGGTTAGGGTTAGGGATAGGTTTAGGGTTAGGGTTAGGGTAAGGGTAAGGGTTAGGGTTAGGGTCAGGGTTAGGGTTAAAATTAGGGTTAGGGTTAGGGTAAGGGTAAGGGTTAGGGATAGGTTTATGTTTAGGGTAAGGGTAGGTTTTAGGTTAGGTTTAGGGTTAGGTTTAGGGTAAGGGTTAGGTTAGGGTGAGGTTTAGGGTTAGGGTAAGGGTTAGGGTTAGCGTTAGGGTTATGGTAAGGGTAAGGGTTAGGGTTGGGTTTAGGGTTAGGGTAAGGGTAAGGGTTAGGGTTAAGGTTAGGGTTAGGGAAAAGTTAAGGGTTAGAGTTAAGGTTAGGTTTAGGATTAGGGTTAGGGTTAAGGTTAATGTTAGGGTTAGGGTTAGGGTTATGGTTAGGGTTAGGGTAAGGGTGAGGGATAGGGTTAGAG
Organism: Megascapheus bottae; assembly: GCA_024803745.1. Taxonomy (NCBI): domain Eukaryota; kingdom Metazoa; phylum Chordata; class Mammalia; order Rodentia; family Geomyidae; genus Megascapheus; species Megascapheus bottae. The sequence continues at coordinate 164,083 of JANJXV010000676.1, read as the reverse complement.
TTAGTGTTAGGCTTAGGGTTAGGGTTAGGGTTAGGGTTAGAGTTAATGTTAGTGTTAGGTTAAGGGTTAGGGTTAGGGTTAGGGTTAGGATAAGGGTTAGGGTTGGGGGTTAGGTTAAGGGTAAGGGTTAGGGTTAGGTTTAGGGTTAGGGTAAGGGTAAGGATAAGGGTTAGGTTTAGGTTTAGGGTTAAGTTTAGTGTTAGTGTTAGGGTTAGGGTTAGGAAAAGGATAAGGGTTAGGGTTAAGGTTAGGTTTAGGATTAGGGTTAGGGTTTAGGTTAGGGTTAGGGTTAGGGTAAGGGTAAGGATTAGGGTTAGGTTTAGGGTTAGGTTTAGGGTTTGGGTTAGGGTTAGAGTTAATGTTAGTGTTAGGTTAAGGGTTAGGGTTAGGGTTAGGGTTAGGGTAAGGGTTAGGGTTGGGGGTTAGTGTTAGGGTTAGGGTTAGGGTTGGGGGTTAGTGTTAGGGTTAGGGTTAGGGTAAGGTTTAGGGTTAGGTTTAGGCTTAGGGTAAGGGTTATGGTTAGGGTTAGGGTTAGGGTTAAGTTTAGGGTTAGGGTTAGGCTCAGGGTTAGGTTAAGGGTAAGGGTTAGGGTTAGGTTTAGGGTTAGGGTTAGGGTAAGGTTAAGGGTTAGTTTTAGGGTTAGGGTTAGGTTATGGTTAGGGGTAGGGTTAGGTAAAGGATAAGTGTTAGGGTTAAGGTTAGGTTTACGATTAGGGTTAGGGTTAAAGTTAGGGTTAGGGTTACGGTAAGGGTAAGGGTTAGGGTTAGGTTTAGGTTTAAGGTTAGGGTAAAGGTGAGCGATAGGGTTAGGGTTAGGGTTAGGTTTAGGGTTAGGGTTAGGGTTAGGGTAAGGGTAGGATTAAGGGTTAGGGTTAGGGTTAAGTTTAGAGTTAGAGTTAGGTTTAGGGTTAGGATTAGGGTTAGAGTTAGGGTAAGGGTAAGGTTTAGGGTTCGCGTTAGTGTAAGTTTTAGTTGTGGGGTTAAGGTTAGGGTTAGGGTTAGGGTTAGGTTTAGGTTAAGGTTTAGGGGTTAGGGTTAGGGTTAGGGTAATGGTTAGGGTTAGGGTTAGGTTAAGGGTAAGTGTTAGGGTTAGGGTTAGGGTTAGTGTTTGGGTAAGGGTACGTGTTAGGGTTAGGGTTAGGTTTAGGGTTAGGGTTAGGGTTAGGGTTAGGGTTAGGGTAAGGCTTAGGGGTTAGGTTTAGGGTTAGGGAAAGGGTTAGCGTTAGGGTTAGGGTTAGGTTAAGGGTAAGTGTTAAGCTTAGGTTTAGGTTTATGGTTAGTTTTAGGTTTAGGGTAAGTGTAAGGGTTAGGGTTAGGGTTAGGGTTGGGGTTAGGGTAAGGGTAAGTGTTAGGGTTAGGGTTAGTTTTAGGATAAGAGTAAGGGTTAGGTCAGAGATAGGTTTAGGGGTTAGGGTTAGGGTTATAGTTAGCGTTAGGGGTTAGGGTTAGACTTAGGGTAAGGGTTAGCATTAGCGGTTAGGGTTAGGAAAAGGATAAGGGTTAGGGTTAAGGTTAGGGTTAGGGTTAGGGTTAAGGTGAGGGCTATGGTTAGGGTAAGGGTAAGGGTTAGTGTTAGGTTATGGGTTAGGTATAAATTAAGGGTAAGTGTTAGGGTTAGGGTTAGGGTTGGGTAAGGTTAATGGTAAGGGTTAGTTTTAAGGTTAGGGTTAGGGTTAGGTTTAGAGTTAGGGTTAGGGTTAGGGTAAGGGTTAGGTTTAGAGTTAGGGGTAGGTTTAGGGTAAGGGTAAGGGTTAGGGTTAGGGTTAGGGTTAGGGTAAGAGTAGAGTTAGGGTTACGGTTAGGGTTAGAGTTAATGTTAGTGTTAGGTTAAGGGTTAGGGTTAGGGTTAGGGTTTGGGTAAGGGTTAGGTTTGGGGGTTAGTGTTACGGTTAGGGATAGGGTAAGGGTTAGGGTTAGGTTTAGGGTTAGGGTAAGGGTTATGGTTAGTGTTACTTAGTGTTAGGGTTAAGGTTAGGGTTAGCGTTAAGTTTAGGGTTAGGGTAAGGTTAAGGGTTAGGGTTAAGGTTAGGGTTATGGTTAGGCTTAGGGTTAGGGTAAGAGTAAGGGTTAGGGTTAGGTTTAGGGTTAGGTAAGGGTAAGGGTTAGGTTTAGGGTTAGGGTTAAGTTTAGTGTTAGGGTTAGGGTTAGGGTTAGGAAAAGAATAAGGGTTAGGGTTAAAGGTTAGGTTTAGGATTAGGGTTAGGGTTAAGGTTAGGGTTAGGGTTAGGGTAAGGGTAAGGATTAGGGTTAGGTTTAGGGTTAGGTTTAGGGTTTGGGTTAGGGTTAGATTTAATGTTAGTGTTAGGTTAAGGGTTAGGGTTAGGGTTAGGATAAGGGTTAGGGTTGGGGGTTAGTGTTAGGGTTAGGGTTAGGGTAAGGTTTAGGGTTAGTTTTAGGCTTAGGGTAAGGGTTATGGTTATGGTTAGGGTTAGGGTTAGGGTTAAGTTTAGGGTTAGCGTTAGGGTTAGGGTTACTGTAACGGTAAGGGTTGGGGTTAAGTTGAGAGTTAGGGTTAGGCTCAGGGTTAGGTTAAGGGTAAGGGTTAGGGTTAGGTATAGGGTTAGGGTTAGGGTAAGGTTAAGGGTTAGTTTTAGGGTTAGGGTTAGGTTTAGGGTTAGGGTTAGGGTTAGGGAAAGGATAAGCGTTAGGGTTAAGGTTAGGTTTAGGTTTAGGGTTAGTGTTAACGTTAGGGTTAGGGTTACGGTAAGGGTAAGGGTTAGTGTTAGGTTTAGGGTAAGATTAGGGTAAGGGTGAGGGATAGGGTTAGGGTTAGGGTTAGGTTTAGGGTTAGGGTTAGGGTTAGGGTAAGGGTAAGAGTAAGGGTTAGGGTTAGGGTTAAGTTTAGATTTAGGGTTAGGTTTAGGGTTAGGATTAGGGTTAGGGTTAGGGTAAGGGTAAGGTTTAGGGTTCGGGTTAGGGTAAGTTTTAGTGTTAGGGTTAAGGTTAGGGTTAGGGTTGGGGTTAGGGTTAGGGTTAGGGTAATGGTTAGGGTTAGGGTTAGGGTTAGGTTAAGGGTAAGTGTTAGGTTTAGGGTTACGGTTAGTGTTTGGGTAAGGGTACGTGTTAGGGTTAGGGTTAGGTTTAGGGTTAGGGTTAGGGTTAGGGTAAGGCTTAGGGGTTAGGGTTAGGGTTAGGGAAAGGGTTAGCGTTAGGGTTAGGGTTAGGTTAAGGGTAAGTGTTAGGGTTAGGTTTAGGTTTAGGGTAAGATTAAGTGTAAACGTTAGGTTTAGGGTTAGGGTTAGGGTTAGGGTTAGGGTAAGGGTAAGGATTAGGTTTAGAGTTAGGGGTAGGGTTAGGGTAAGGGTAAGGGTTAGGGTTTGGATTAGGGTTAGGGTTAGGGTAAGAGTTAGGGTTAGGTTTAAGGTTAGGTTTATTGTAAGGTTAAGGGTTAGGGTTAGGGTTAGGGTTTGGGTTACGGTTAGGGTTAGGGTTAGGGTATGGGTAAGGGTTAGGTTAGGGTTAGGGTTAGGGTTAGGGTAAGGGTTAGGGTTAGGGTTAGGGTTAGGGTAAGGGTAAGGGTTAGGGTTAGGGTTAGGTTTAGATTTAGGGGTAGGGTTAGGGTAAGGGTAAAGGTTAGGGTTAGGGTTAGTGGTAGGGTAAGCGTTACAGTTAGGGTTAGGGTTAGGTTTAGAGTTAATGTTAGTGTTAGGTTAAGGGTTAGGGTTAGGGTTAGGGTTAGGGTTAGAGTAAGGGTTAGGGTTAGGGGTTAGTGTTAAGGTTAGGATTAGAGTAAGGGTAAGCGTAAGAGTTAATGTTAGTGTTAGGTTAAGGGTTAGGGTTAGGGTTAGGATTAGGGTTATTGTAAGGGTAAGTGTTAGGGGTTAGTGTTAGGGTTAGGTTTAGGGTAAGGTTTAGGGTTAGGGTTAGGGTTAGCTTAAGGGTAAGTGTTAGGGTTAGGGTCAGGGTTTGTGTTAGGATAAGGGTAAGTGTTGGGGTTAGGTTAGGTTTAGGGTTAGGGTTAGGGTTAGGGTTAGGGTAAGGGTCAGGGTTAGGTTTAGGGTTAGGATTAAGTTTAGGGTTAGGGTTAGGGTTAGGGAAATGATAAGGGTTAGGTTTAAGGTTAGGTTTAGGATTAGGGTTAGGGTTAAGGTTCGTGTTAGGGTTAGGGTTAGGGTATGTATTAGGGTTAGGTTTGGGGTTAGTTTTAGGGTAAGGGTAATGGATAGGGTTAGTGTTAGGGTTAGGGTTAGGGTTAGGGTTAGGGTTAGGGTAAGGGTAAGGGTTAGGGTTAAGGTTAGGATTAGGTTTAGTTTTAGGGTTAGGATTAGGGTTAGGGTTAGGTAAGGGTAAGGGTTAGGGTTCGGGTTAGGGTAAGGTTTAGTGTTGGAGTTAAGGTTAGGGTTAGGGTAAGGGTTAGAGTTTGGGTTAGGGTTAGGTTTAGCGTTAGGTTTAGGGTTACGGTTAGGGTTAGGGTTAGGGTAAGTGTATGTGTTAAGGTTAGGGTTAGGGTTAGGGTTAGGTTTAGCATTAGGGTAAGGGTAAGGGTTAGGGTAAGGGTTAGTGTTAAGGTAAGGGTAAGGGTTAGGGCTAGGGTTAAGGTAAAGTTTAGGGTTAGGGTTAGGGTAAGGTTAAGGGTTAGGGTTAGCGTTAGTGTTATGGTAAGGGTAAGGGTTAGGGTTAGGGTTAGGGTTACGTTTAGGTTAAAGGTTAGGGGTTAGGGTTGGTGTTAGGTAATGGTTAGGGTTAGGGTTAGGGTTAGGTTAAGAGTAAGTGTTAGGGTTAGGTTAAGTGTAATTGTTAGGGTTAGGGTTAGTTTTAGGGTTAGGGTAAGGGTAAGGATTAGGGTTAGTGTTAGGGTTAGGGTAAGTGTAAGGGTTAGGGTTAGGATTAGGGTTAGGGTAAGGGTAAGGGTTAGGGTAAGGATTAGTGTTAGGTTTAGGGTTAGGTTTAGGGTTAGGGTTCGAGTTAGGGTTAGTTTTAAGGTTAAGGTTAGGGTTAGGTTTAGAGTTAGGGTTAGGGTTAGTGTTAGGTTTAGGGTTAGGGTTAGGGTAAGGGTTAGGTTTAGAGTTATCGGTAGGGTTAGGTTCAGATTTAGATTTAGGGGTAGGGTTAGGGTTAGGGTTAGCGTTAGGGTTAGGGTTTGGGTTAGTGTTAGGGAAAGGGTAAGGGTTAGTGTTAGGGTTAGGGTTACGTTTAGGTTAAAGGTTAGGGGTTATGGTTAGTGTTAGGTAACGGTTAGGGTTAGGGTTAGGGTTAGGTTAAGCGTAAGTGTTAGGTTTAGGTTAAGAGTAATTGTTAGGGTTAGGGTTAGTGTTAGGGTTAGAGTAAGGGTAAGGATTAGGGTTAGTGTTAGGCTTAGGGTAATGGTAAGGATTAGGGTTAGGGTTAGGGTTAGTGTTAGGGTTAGGGTTAGGTTTAGGGTTAGGGTAAGGTTTATGGTTAGGGTTAGGGTTAGGTTTAGGTTTAGGGTAAGGTTAATTGTTAGTGTTAGGTTTAGGGTTAGGGTTAGGGTAAGGGTTAGGGTTAGGGTTAGGTTTAGGGTTGGGGTTAAGGTTAGGGTTAGGGTTAGGGTAATGGTAAGAGTTAGGGTTAGGGTTAGGGTTAGGGTTAGGGTTAGTGTTAGGGTAAGGTTTAGGGTTAGGTTTAGGGTTAGGGGTTACGGTTAGAGTTAGGTTTAGGGTTAGGGTTAGGGTAAGGGTAAGGCGTAGGGTTGGGGATAGGGTTAGGGTTAGGGATAGGTTTAGGGTTAGGGTTAGGGTAAGGGTAAGGGTTAGGGTTAGGGTCAGGGTTAGGGTTAAAATTAGGGTTAGGGTTAGGGTAAGGGTAAGGGTTAGGGATAGGTTTATGTTTAGGGTAAGGGTAGGGGTTAGGTTAGGTTTAGGGTTAGGTTTAGGGTAAGGGTAAGGGTTAGGGTTAGGGGAAGGGTTAGGGTAAGGGTAAGGGTTAGGTTAGGGTGAGGTTTAGTGTTAGGGTAAGGGTTAGGGTTAGCGTTAGGGTTATGGTAAGGGTAAGGGTTAGGGTTGGGTTTAGGGTTAGGGTAAGGGTAAGGGTTAGGGTTAAGGTTAGGGTTAGGGAAAAGTTAAGGGTTAGAGTTAAGGTTAGGTTTAGGATTAGGGTTAGGGTTAAGGTTAATGTTAGGGTTAGGGTTAGGGTTATGGTTAGGGTTAGGGTAAGGGTGAGGGATAGGGTTAGAGTTAGTGTTAGGCTTAGGGTTAGGGTTAGGGTTAGGGTTAGAGTTAATGTTAGTGTTAGGTTAAGGGTTAGGGTTAGGGTTAGGGTTAGGATAAGGGTTAGGGTTGGGGGTTAATGTTAGGGTTAGGGTTAGGGTAAGGGTTAGAGTTAGATTTAGGCTTAATGTAAGGGTTAGGGTTAGGGTTAGGGTTAAGTTTAGGGTTAGTGTTAGGGTTAGGGTTATTGTAACGGTAAGGGTTAGTGTTAATGTTAGGGTTAGTGTTAGGCTTAGGGTTAGAGTAAGGGTAAGGGTTAGGGTTAGGTTTAGGGTTAGGGTTAGGGTAAGGGTAAGGGTTAGGGTTAGATTTAGGGTTAGGGTTAGGGTTAGGGTTAGGGAAAGGATACTGGTAAGGGTTAAGGTTAGGTTTAGGATTAGGTTAGGTTTAAGGTTAGGGTTTGGGTTAGGGTAAGG